>BQNB010034323.1:0-51687 GCA_026074375.1 Tanacetum coccineum
AGAAAAGTTAAATTTTTGTCCCTTAGCTAAACAAATAACTACCGATGCTAAATTGGTTGAAAATTAATTCCAAGCAGTTGTTTTTGAACTCAAGCAATGTAGAATGGTATGTATAAGGTACTTCCATTTAGGGGAAAAGAAAGCTTTTTGAAAAGTAAGTTTAGTAGAAACTCTTTCATACCCCATTAATGCAAGGTTTACAAAAATTTCATCATTTGATACACAAGTAATACCATCCTCATCATTAAAGTAAAGATCAATCCTTACTGATTATTTTGATATTACCACTGTCTTGCCATCAACTGTGGCATGGATTTGCTTCACATCATTGACTATTTTAGACTTAGCATAGATAGTAAGACTTACAGTTAGAGCATAATGAATTGAACTAGTAGTAAGAAAGTCCACTATCTGATGAAACTCAACATTCTCATCTGATCTTTCCAAGCAAGCCACCATGTTGTGTTGGTCAACGAATTGTAGATCAGCCATAGGTGATTAATTTAGATGATCGATGGTGAATAAGATTAGGGTTTGTAATTGAGAGCGTATGAGAGAATTAGTTGAAGTTACTGTATGATGGAGAATGATTTTATGGTGTTAATAGCAAACCTACTAGCGAAGATACCGTTATATTTACTGTTAACCCCCTCAACAGTATTATCTCAAACGGTAACAAACAGCACTAACTTTGGCTCAGCCGTACTAACTTTGGCTCAGCAGTACTAACTTTTACCTAGCAGTATTAACTTTCGCCCAGTAGCACTAAATCCTGCCTAGCAGCATTAACCTTACAACTACCAGTTTTAACTCCAAATTCATCACTAATACAAATCTCCAAACAGCATATACAATAAAAAAAACATCTGCAAGATTAAGTAAACTCTAATGCATAGCAAATCAAATAAGTTAAACCATGCTAACTCATCAAAAACATTGTTTGAGAAGTAATCTGCATCCATTGTGGTCTGTGTGAATCTTGATACAAATTGAATCTAACTTCTTCTCATTAAGATCTTTCGATAATATGGTGCCTAATCTCTATGGCTTTGTCTTTATAGTGACAACACTGGAAATTTTTCAAATAACATTTGTAACTTTCATTATCAATGGTAAAGATCTGGTCTGTTCATGAAATTGAACCCTATAATCAAGCATTTGATTTTGAATCCATAACACATGTCCACAACAATTAGCAGCAGCAACATACTCTGCTTCAGTAATAGAGTTGGCAACTATAGTTTGCTTTTTACATTGCCATGAAATCAACCTTTTGCCAAGGAATTGTTCAACCTCACTGTTTGTGGATTTCCTATCAAGGCAGCTCCAGCATATATCATTTATCAGTCAAGCTTTAAAGTATAATGGTGAATCCTCTAGGATACCAATAGGCCACTTAAAGTTAGATGTCCTTTTAAATATCTAAAGATCCTCTTCATCTGCAATATGTAGGTGTGAAGTTCTTTGGGGTTAACATGGAACCATTGAACTCAGCAACAAACAACAAAGCATTTTTGGTCAGTTCCCTTAGAAGCTATTAAGTACATCTAATGATCTGTAATCATTGATCTATATAAGATGAACTTCCACCATCACGCCTATAGGCTTCTTCAGCTCTTTTGTTCCAATGCTTTGGTTGTCTGTATTGAGTTGCTTGCTGTCTTCAACAGGGATAAATCAAATTCTCTGAAATATATCAGCAACATATTGTCTTGGCTGATGACGCTTCCATCATCTTGCTCTGCATGGACCTGCAACCTAAGAAGAGAAAGTGAACCCCCCCATTGAAATCATCTGAACTTCTTGTTGCATCAACTTTCATAATTCTATATCATTAAGACTTGCTATGTTAGACCCAGAGATTGTTGTAAATCTAATACTCGCCTGCACTACATAAGGTGATTCACCTTGGTTCTTCTGATAAAAAAAGTCCTTTATCGCAAATGGTCCCTCTTCTACATCTATTTTCTAGAATAAGTTTAGGTAGACAAGGTTAAGTAAACATTCATTTCGGTACTAGCTCCCAGAGAGCTGATTGTTTAGACCATATAAGGCCTTTCTACCTTTTATAACTTTGTCAAGGATATTTGTGTTCTTCAAAATAAGAGGTAGGCTACCATACATCCATCCTCTTCAATGTGGGACCCATTAAAAAGCAATCTTCACATACATCGTGGTACAACAATAAACTATTACATGATGCATAGTCAAAAAAATAAACTAATTGCTTCAGTCTTAGCAACAAGAGCAAAAATCCTATCATAATCAATTCCTTTTCTTTCTTGGGTTATAACCTTGTGCAACCAGTATTGCTTGTTTCTAACCTATAATTCTTCTCTCAATCTTTCTTGTTTATATTACACCCAATTGTAGTTCACAATGTAGGCACTTCTTGCCTTTTGGAAGATTACCACACTGAGTCCAAACTTTTGACGTTTTTTCAAAATTGCAGAGCTCCTCTTGCATTGACTTCTAGTCCAGCGAACTTGAGCTGTCAAAGCTTGGAATCAGACTTTTTGGGTTCATTTTGAGAGAGATAACAGGCAAATAAGCAGTTTGATAATCTTTGTGAGTTGTCTCTCTCTTTTTCGATGTAACTGACCATAGGCAAAGTGTTCAGAAATCTTGGTTCATCTCCTTGTTGACGTAGCTGAATTTTAGGTCTTCAATGATTTGGTATTTAGGATGATTTGTTTAGCCTTATAAAAGTAATTGAGCCAAACTGAAAGTTAGTTCATTAGTCCGATCAGACTCGTCTGTTGGGTCAATTTATTTTAGTTATGTTGTAATAAGCTATAATAACGCGGAATAGGGCTCGATTGTTAAATATTAGCGATTGGTATATGTTTTCTGGGTTTTTAGATTGCGCAGACAATAGAAGAGCTCAATAGACTCTCAGAGATCTGGGGTCTCGTTAAATTCCCGCGTCAATTTAACGCTCGCGGGGTATATAAACTCTTTTCTATTTAGAAAAGAGTAGTTGATCATTCTAATATTAATTCCTTTTCCTATTTTCTCTCATCTCTCTCTCTCTTCTTTCTCTCTCTACAAAACAACTCACCTCTCTTCTCTTTTCTAGTTCTAATTCGTGTATGTTATATGTTATGAAGTGATACGGGATCCTACAATTGGCATCAGAGTAAAAGGTGGATTTGTGTTTGATTCTTGTGGTTGATTAGCAAATTTCGTGGCTTATTTTGTTTAAAAAAAGCCCACGGCTCAAAAAGATTATTTGGGCTTACTTTGTTGGTTAATCTTGTGGTTATTCATGCTATAAATGCTAAGGAAGAAGTATTGTTGCTCCTGCAAGAGATACTCAAAGAAATTATTTGGTGTTCTTCGAATTTATTTGGTGTTCTTCGTGGAGAGTTGCCTAATTTTGGCGCTTTCTCCTTGAAATATGAGATTATGGGTGTCTTTAAACTTGACATACACACCTAGTTAGATTAATATTAGACTTTTGATCCGTGGAATAGGTAGAAAGCTGATTTGAGTGATTTTGTCAAATTCGACCTTGTGTTCATCGTGGAGAGGGTTGTCTTATTTAATTATTTGTTCTTCACTGCGGTTTGGACTAGCTAGGGACAAGATCACGATTTAAAGGAAATAGTCAAGACAGTTTAGTTGACCACAATAAGCGCTTAGTGGGCGACTGTGTTTTATATTAATAAAATATTACACGGCGAGTTGTTGAAAATACAGGTGGCGGGTTTGGCATTTATTGTGGAGGAGTTGACAAGGTTCCAAGGCGTTACGTTTGTTTATTTATTGAGTAAAAATCAAAAAAACGTTATCGGCTAAATTAATAAACACATGGGCGTTGGTTTGCTTATTAAAACCCCACGACGACTTGTCTGAGAAGGCGGTTTGATTAGAAAGGTTGGCAGCGAGTTATACAACTTGAAGGCAGTTTGAATAAACTATAGGACGGCGAGTTAGTAATAGTCTAGGAGGCGAGTTACCAACTGGCAGCGGTTTGCTTTATTTTATTGCCGGCGAGTTACTCAGTTTCAACGGCGGTTTGCTCAACACCTAACGCAGTGGTTTGATTTAAAAAAGAAATAAAAAAAAAGAAATAAAGCGACACTTTTTTACTGAAAAAGTTAAGTAATATGTGATTTTTTATATAGCCTTTCTAACTTATTTTTACACCAAATTCAAATTTTGGTAATAGGGTAATTTTTTTTTCGGTCGACACCTTTTTAGCGACACTTTTTGGCGGGAAAAATTAAGTAAAATATAATTTTTTCTATAGCCTTTTTAGCTTATTTTTACACCAAATTTAGATTTTGTTAATAAAGGGAAAATTTATTTTTTTCATAATTCCACTGCGCCGAATTCCAAACAACTCATCAAAACGCGTTAGCAAACCAAAACCATCAACAGGACCTGTAAACTGCATTAATCATACATGAAACAAACCTCTCAGACAAACAAGCGATTATTCATTCTCCGGTTGTTTATTGAATTTGTAAAATCCCGTTAAATTAATTTATTGGTTTTATTCTAGACGTGTAAAATCCCTGGTGAACGAATTGCCTACATAACACAAACAACATCAATTCACTTATATCCTTCTTTAAGATCCAACAATTTCACACATCATAGTACATAATATTCATCATGACAACTCAAGTCAACACACTCGAAAGATAGTCAATTGCATATAATATCATGGCAGCTGGTTCAAAAGATGCGTCCACCAACTGATTGGACAGGAGATATTCACAATGGAGATCACGTTTTCTACGGTACATTGACACGAAACCAAATGGTGAGGGACCATCTGAGAAAAGCATTACTATCTGGGGTCTCTTACATGCCATCTACTGTATAGTCAAGCTGGTGCTGCACAGAGAAGGTGTTCCTGCAGTTCAACAACATACAACAATTGAAACAGTATTGAACATGACGGGCAATCTCAAGCTGTTGTGTAATTTTGTGGAGAAATTTCTGGGTACTGTTCTTTCTGGAAATGATCAATTCGCTCCAATTCTTGGTTATGGAGATCTGAATCAAGGATATGTCACGATCAAACGGGTTTATTACGTCGAAGGCCTCAATCACAATCTTTTCTCGGTTGGTCAATTCTGTGATGCGGATTTGGAGGTTGCTTTCAGAAATTATTGTTTTATGAGGATCTCCAGGGAATATGATTTAATAATTGGTAATATGATCCGATTCGACTCATAAAATCCCCTTTAAGATAACCAACTTCATCAACTCTAATATGTTTCAGGCTAAAAGCTTCACCAAATCGCAAGCTGGTTATGCATCGAAGACTTTCTGATCTTAACTTTCGATTTAATCAATCCTCTACTCTCAAAGTAAGATATCTGTGACAGGCTTAGACCACTAAGTTTGAAATATGTCAAGGATCAACTTTTGTTCGTTTGTGAAATGAGTAAGCAAAAGTAAGTCATTTAAGTCAAAAGCTGTTCCAAGTCCAAAGAAGGTGAATTGCTTCACATGGACTTGTGTTGGTCCAATGCGGTGTTGCATAAGATAATTTATGGAAGAAATAGTATTTCTGGTGTTTGTTGAGACTTATTCAAGATAAACTTGACTCACTTTTTTCTACTCGACCAAGGATGAAACTCCAGAAGTTCTAAAGACTGTCTCACGATGATTCAACGCATTGCTTCAAGCTCAAGTTATTACTGTCGTACTGATAGAGGAACTAAAGTTTTGGACAAGACACTCTCATGCTTTATTTGTCAAAGAAGTGCATTGAACATCAGACTTCCACTCTCGAACACCTAAACTGAAAGACGATGTTAAAAGCCGGAACGCACTAGTGTTGAGCTTGGGCTTGAATTGATTGCTTTAAGCTTTTCAGCTCCAATACACCATTAGTCCTTTTGGGGGTATGAAGTCAAGTTGACAACCGTCATGCTATACTCAGAAACAGATCATTGATCATATCGTTCTCATGGAAGACAGGCGTTAGATCAACATTAATTTATGAACAGGAATTCCTTCAGTTAAAACATCTCACCATCTTTTGGTTGCATTTGTTTACATACTAGAGATGGGGAAAAATTTAGATAGATGAGAAGAAAAAGGGGATCCATGTGTCCATGGTCAGGTTATTTCTAATCAGTCGAAGGGATGTATCGTGTTTACAACAATATGAGAACGCGCTTAATTAGTTGAGTCCATTCATATCAAGTTTGATGACAATCAAAGATTTGATGTCTGATCACAAAACGTTTAGACTCGAGCACCTCTCAGATCAGAAAAAAGAGTTGTCTGTTTGAAAATGTGCTTCAGGCCCCTCGTTCTCAAGGAACTAAAGGCGTCAGATTTGACAACTCTGACCCCGTTTTGCCCCCTAAGTTAAAAATGTTGTTCCTACAGCAGAGAAGAAATAGACGGATTCGTCACAACAAGGGTTGGAATTTCTCTTAATCTTTACTGAAAGTATTACAATCCAACACACGTTCAAGATGAGGAAACACAACTATGATCTAGCACGAGATGCATCGTTTCAAGAAGCTGAATTTATTCAATCCTTTTGAAACACGGGTAATAAGATTGTGAGTCTTCTCACGCAAAATTGATAATCCGTGTGCATTATTTCACCACAAAGTCATGATTACTGAATCGACAGGAGTTCATAATTAGGAACAAGTTCGTGGATATCCAACCATGTCCAGTTCAAACAAGACCACGACAAAATTGCCACAGATCCTGAATGTGTATGTTCGTGCTCAAGGTGAGTATTGTTGAACGAAGATACTAACCCATTATGGATGCAATGGCTGATTCTGCATGTATAGAGGCAATGCAGTAGGAACTTCATTAGTTTGCGACAGACTAAAAGTCTGAGACTTGTTGATAAACCATTTGCAAGATGATTTTAAAGCTAAAGTGGTTATGGAAGAACAAGAAGGATGAGATCGACAGTAATGCAACAAAGCACGACTTGTAGCTAAAGGTTATGCTCAGGAAGAGGGTATTAATTTTGAAGAATCATTTGCACTAGTTGCTCGCTTGGAAGCAATTTGGATTTTCGTTGCCTACGCAGCACACAAGTCTTTTCCAATATATCAGATGGACGTGAAAACGGCATTTCTTAATGGTCCACTGAAGGAGGAGGTTTATGTTGCTCAGCCAGAAGGGTTCGTTGATCCAGATCATCCAGAAAAAGTCTACCTTCTGAGGAAAGCTTTGTATGGATTAAAGCAAGCTCCAAGAGCCTAGTATGATGAACTTTCCAACTTCTTGATATCCAAAAGGCTTTACATAAAGGTAACAATTTGATTACCCAACGTTCATTCAAGATATATACGGGGAGATATTCTACTTGTGCAGATTTACGTTAATGACATAATTTTTGGGTCTACAAACCCTAAATATTCAAAAAGATTTGAAAAGTTAATGCACAGTAGATTTGAAATGTCCTTAATGAGGGAGATGAAATTCTTTTTAGGACTACAGATCCACCAGTCCCCAAAAGGTATTTTTATCAATCAGGCCAAGTTTACGCTTTAGAAATTCTAAAAAAATCATTAATATGGACAACTGTCACTGCCATTGAGTACACCATTGGATACTAAACCCATACTAGATATGGATTTGAGTGGCTGAAACCCGTTAGACCAATCTGATTATCGTAAGTAAGATCAGGTCACTCATGTACCTTGACATATAGTTTAGACCAGAATTTAGTGAAGCCAGCCTATGCTATTGTGTACGTTATCAAGCAAGATCCAACACAAAAGCACTCAAGGAGGTTAAAAGAATCTTTAAAAATACCTAAGGGTACCATTAACATGGGGCTTTGATATCCAAAGGATTCTGGCTTTGAACTAACAGCATTTTTAGACGCTGATTATGCCGGATGCATTGATACTCGCAAAAGCACTTCTGGAGGTATATAGTTCCTTGGTGATAAGCTAGTAAGTTGGATGTCAAAGAAACAAAACTACACTGCAATGGTCTGCAGTTAGAAGGAAGAGTATGTGGCGGTTATTTGCAGTTCGACAACTTATCTACCCCCCCCACACCATACCTACTCACACTTGACTCTAAGTAATGTGGATGAGGACACAACTTCAAGATTATTTGCTTCAACTAAATGTCTTCGTATGAATTTCTCTTGTTCATGTTTGTTTCACTGTTATTCTGACTATATGGTTCCTGGTACTTTCTTTCACTTTCAAATAATAGAATTGTGTTAGAGTCTTTACGGTATTTTACAATCTTTTTTGGTATTTCGATGTCCTTTGTTTGAGTAATATATTTTATATTGATGTCGAGCTATGAAAATCCTTTTGAAGTATATCTTGATAGTGTTTGGGGAAAACTATTCTTGAAATAATTTTAAGCATACATTGTGATAAGCGCTTTTATATGACTGTCTCTTTATTTTTATAAAAACTACGTTTACAATGATTTTTATAAAGAAAAAAATGTGTGATATTGGTTGAGTGTCAAAACTATGTTTAAGATAATCTTTACATTTTTATATGTTTGTTTTTGATAAATTTTATTTTATGAAAAGTATGTTTAATATGATTTGTATGGGTAAAATGCGATACACCTTTTATATTACTATCTTTTGATTTTTTTATGACAACTATGTTTAAAATGAATTTTATAAAGATTATATTTAAGGCGATTTATTTTTTTATATATATTTAAAATGATTTTTTTATATATTTAAAATGACTTTTTTTATTATTTTAAAATGATCTTTTAAAAAAAACAATATTTAATTGGTTCTTTCGAGTAAAGTCAATTATTAGTATAAGAATTCTATCTTTCGTATTTATCAATCTTGATACATATCATTATTCGATATGCGTTCCTTTTGTCTTGGTACGTTTGTTGACTCTTTTTTTGTGTGTTTCCTATCGGTATAGATATTCTATCCTTTCTTTTAAGGATTCTTATGTCATTTGATCCACATCTATTTGCATATGTGAAATCCATTATACGTTTTCTAGCCTTTGATTCGATATTCGTTTGCTACTATATTCGATAGTTCATAACCCTTAGAATTCGTTTGATATACGTTGTATTCGACCAAGTCACTCTCTGTGGGGAGCACCGGTGTTGTTTGTTAAGAAGAAGACGATTCATTTCGAATGTGCATGGACTATCGTGAGTTACACAAGCTGACCACCAAGAATCTCCCCAGGATCGACGACTTGTTCGACAAGTTACAAGGTTCACGTTATTTCTCAAAGATAGATCTTCGATGTAGTTGTCATCAGTTAAGAGTGCATGAAGAAGATATTCTAAAGACTACATATGGGACGCGGTATGGACATTTTGAGTTTACGATTATGCCTTTTGGGTTAACCAATGCACTAGCGGTTTTCATGGACTTGATGAACCGGGTTTGTAAGTCGTACCTAGATAAGTTTTTCATTGTTTTCATTGATGACATTTTGATCTACTCAAGGTTTAAGGAGGAACATAAGGTTCATTAAAGGTTGGTGTTGGAATTGGTGAAGAAGGAGAAGTTGTATGCTAAATTCTCTAAGTGTGAGTTCTGGTTACAAGAAGTGCATTTCCTTGGTCACGGGTCAACCAGAATGGTATTCACATGGATCCAAGTAGGATTGAGGCGGTAAAGAATTTGAAAGCTCCTACAACACCGTCTGAAAATCGATCATTTTTTTGGGTTAGCAGGATACTACCGACGTTATATGAGTTCCATTAATAGGTGATGTAAGGACATTAATGATGGACGAGGCTCATGCATCGAGGTACTTGGTACATTCGGGAGTAGATAAGACGTACTATGATCTTAGAGATATGTATGGTGGCCATGTATGAAGAAAGATATTGCTACCTATGTTAGCAATTGTTTGACTTGTTTAAAGGTGAATGCTGAAACATCAAAGACCTTCAGGTTTATTGTAACAACTAGAGATACCCGAGTGGAAGTAGCATATAATAACTACGGATTTTTATCACTAAGTTTCTGAGGTCAAGTAGTGGGCATGATACAATTTGGGTAAGAGTCGACAGACTGACTAAGTCAACCCATTTTCTAGCTATACGAGAAGATTACAAGATGAGAAGTTGGCAAGGAATTATATTGATGAGATAGTAGCAAGGCATGGAGTTCCGGTGTCGATCATCTCATATTGTATTAAAAGATTTACTTCGCGGTTTTGGTAGACGTTGCAGAAAGTGTTAGGAACGCGACTAGATATGAGTACGGCTTATCATCCTCAAACGGATGGACAAAGTAAGCGTACGATTCAGACTTTGAAGGATATGTTAAGGGCGTGTGTTATTGACTTTGGCAGAAATTGGGATGTTCACCTACCACTAGCTAAATACTCCTACAACAATAGTTATTATTCGAGCATTCGATGTGCTCCATTCGAAGCATTGTATGGAAGGAAATATAGTCATCCGTTCTATGGGCGAAACTTGGTGAAAGTAGTTTGATTGGACCTAAACTGGTACAAGAAACAACTAGTAAGGTAGTGTTGATAAAGGAAAAGCTCAAAGCGACGAGGGATCGTCAAAAGAGTTATGCTGATAATAGACGTAAACCGTTGGAGTTCGAGGTTGGAGATCGTGTGTTGTTAAAGGTGTCGCCTTGGAAAGGCGTGATTCATTTTGGAAAGAAAGGTAAGTTAGCACCGAGGTATGTAGGACCGTTTGAGATCCTTGAAAGGATCGGCCCTATAGCTTATCAGTTAAGATTGCCTAAGGAATTGCATAGTGTGCATGACACATTCCACGTGTCAAATTTGAAGAAATGTTTGGCGGATGCTAATCTGCATGAGCCATTGGATGAAATCAAAATCGACAAGACTCTTCATTTTGTTGAGGAACCTGTAGAGATTATGGACCGTGAGGTTAGGAGTTTGAAGCGTAGTAGGATATCACTTGTAAAAGTTTGTTGGAATTCAAAGCATGGTTCCGAGTTCACTTAGGAGCGCGAAGACCATATAAAGTCTAAGTATCCTCAGTTATTTGTTGATCGTGCTATTGAATCGGCTTTAGTTAAAATCTAGGGACGTGGATTTTCCTTGGACAGTGGATACTGTGACACCGTTGATTTAAGCTGGTTAGTATACCTTTAGATGTTGGCTAAGTGTATACGTGGTTCTATATGTGTGTGTATGTGGTTTTATTATGTGTGCATTGATTGTCCTTCTGAGGTGCGTGTTCATCTCATTTTAGAATGGGTTTGAGATATTGAGGGTTATTTCCATTTTGTTCATGTGTAGTGACAATGGAAATGAGTGACGTGTTTGCATGCATTGCTACGTTAATATGTGGATAATTATGTGTTGGATTATTGTGGAAAGTATGTCATATTGGAAGTGAATTAGGTTCGTGAAATATGAAATTGTAGAACTTTTCTCAAAAGATGAGAAAGTATTTTTAGAAATGAAAGTTATAAATAGAAAGTAAGTATTTGGTTTTTCGTGAAAAATGTTTACCAATTTTACATAGGTTTTTGTAAGAAATTAAGGTAATGAAAGTAATTAAATAATTAAATTTTATATATACAAGGTAAGGTCCGAATTTTAAAGAAAAGAAAAAGAAAAAAATAATGTTTTTTTTATCTAATCCTAAGTATAATTAGACTAGAATTCTATTTAATTAGATTTATATGAAACCCTAGCTCATATATTTTCTCCCCCTTCTCTCTTTGAGCCGTACAAAACCCTCCTCCCTAATGACTATAGGAAGGATAATTTTGATTCAACGAAATTAAGCAGCTTAGAATTGTGTTAGGGATAAAGAAGACAGCTAGGTAAGGATTCTACTCTTGTTAATTCTTTATAAATCATGTAACAAATAATATGATGGATCATTAGGGTTTAAAACTTCTGTAATTAATGATGTTATAATCATGCTAATGCGTTTAGGGTTTGATTAGGATCATGTTCATGCAAACGGTAGGGTTAGATTCGCGTTAATTCATGATTTAGGGTTTGGCAGATTTTTAGGTCGTGTTCATCGAATGATATCTTGATGTTAGAAACGTGTTTTGAGGTGTTTCCAGTGCCTAAATTGTATTTCAGAGAGTCTACTTTTCAAAACGTCCGGCCTCGAATGATTTTGAGTTTTGGAAGTTAGTTAAATGGTCGTTGCAAGAAAAGTTATAAAAACAGTAAATACGGGTCAGATTTAGGTCAGAATTAGAGAGGTAAATCCCTATTTAAAAATCGAATTAAGGTTATCCAAGACACAAAAAGTCAAGTTCTATATGTCTATTAACTTCCCTGTGAAGATTAGCCTCTAATTAGTTTCCTAAGTATGGTTAGCAAGGTCAAACATTTTAGTGCGCATTCAGTTTTTGAATCTGGGTACTTTTGAATTAGGAATTTATTTGAGGTACTTGTACATGTGATATGATTTTGGGGAAAATGAGGCAGTTAGTAAACACCGGTAGTGAACATAGGTGATTTTATGTGAGAATGTATTTGGTTCAATAAGTTAATGTTGGAAGCGAGATTAGTGACACTAAATCTGCGTTTTTCGGGTAAATTAGATCACTAGGAATTTATGGTAAATGAAGTGGTTAAAGTTTGGGACATGGTGTCGGGGTGACTTTGGGGATAATTAATCACCATATTCACCTTTCATATGATTGTTAATGGGCTTAATTCATTTGGCTTAGTCGCGTGTTAACACGTTTATATTTTTTGTGTAGTCTTTGGGTAATTATTTTGGAAGCTGCTTGGGAATCAGGTGAGTTTCATGGTCCTATTTTTAATTTGTTTTCTTGGGATGGAAATGATGCAAAGGTCTTAAAATGATTTAATTGATGTAATTATGTGGTTTAATTGATGCATGGACATTTGTGTGGCTATCATATGATATGTGCTAATTGTTTACGTGTTGTTGGATCGGCGGAGGGTTAACGCCCCCCCCATTCCTACCCATTATGTGTGGGTTCCAATTGAGAGGGTATTTTACCTTTAATTACTGTGTGGTCCCTAGTGGAGGGGTATTCTTTACCCATTTTCTTTGTTGGGTTCCAATTGGAGAGTAGTCTTACCCATTACTGTGTGATATTTTGGTGTGGCTTGGATCGTGAGGCACGTTTCGTCCTGATTGTGGTTGTTTTGCTCGTATGCCTGTTAGCCAGTATAATAGCTAGCTTAACTGTCCTGCCATGTTTGGTTTTATTAATCATAGTAATTGGTTTAAAGTTTGAATTGTGTGTCATAAACCCTTATGTACTTCTCACATACTTTGTGTTGACGTTTGTTTTTTTTAAGCATTCATTTTAGCGTGAAGCATCATGAGGATCTTAAGAATAAGAGAAGTGGCTAGAGAGACCATAGGCTACTTGCAGAGTTTAATCTCCTAGTTTATTTCCTAATTAATTGAATATTGAATGTTTGTTGGTTTGAATTGCTTAGATTTGTTTTGGTTGTATTGCATGTCTTGGTATTGATGTGAACCCCTTTTGCTTCAATACCAGACGCCATATATCATTCATGTTTGTTTAGGTATTTTCATGACACCTCGTGTCTATTAACTGGTACTTGTCCTGACTTTGTTACAACTGCTGTTGGAACAAAATTCCTTTTAGGATGTGGGTGAGTAAATTTATTTTGGTGGTTCACCCTCTGAGCATTGTTCCATACTGGTCTAATTTCCCTTTGACCAGTAACCCTTCCCTTATTATTCAACACTGGTTTTTCTACTATTTTCTTGTCATGAAAATCACAGTCTTTGATTAAATGGTTGAAACTCCCACATACAAAACAAGCTTTCTTTATAAACTCAAAACCATTTCCTAGTTTCTGAGTCATCATTCCATTCTAGTTTCTTCTATTATCCCTAGGACTTTGACTTTTCCTAGGATACTCTTCTTGCCTATGTGTGTTTTCCTTATTAACAGATTTCACATTCTCATCAGATTTGACAAAATTGATTTTAGTAAACTTTGGTTTTGTCTGATTAGGTTTAGGTCTAAACACACTATCATTATCACTATCAGTGTCCCAATCTTCAATGATAGGAGCACTAGGCCTAACAGTTTTAGGCTTTTCTATACGATCCTTACTGGTTTTAGTTGCAGTAGTAATAGTTTCACTTACTTTAGCCTTATAGATAGAATCATCTAACCCAGCAAAGGATAAGTCAGGTCTTGAAGGCATGTAGTTCCCAGTGTAGAGAGGGGGAACTGCATGAAACCCATCACCTGTTTTGAATCTATCATTTACTAGACTATCATCCACATCACTTTCTTTACTGTTAAACACACTATGAACCACTTCACTCTCATTCATTTGACACTCATAACCAAGACCAGCTTTGTCTTTAGCACTTATTTAACTATTTATCAGTTTAGTTAGATTCTTTGATGATTCTTCAAAATTTTCTAGTTTAAGTTTTAAATCATCTTTCTCTTTTAAAGCTTCTTCTAACTAATTTTTAAGGTTTTTGATAGAGATATCTTTCACTTGGACATCATACTTTAAAAATGAATTATCTTCTTCATAAACAGCTTCATTATTTTCATGAACAACTATCCTAGCTTCTAATGATTCTAATCCCATTTGATAACCTATAATTTCAAGATTAGATTTATTAAGAGCATCACGCTGTTGATCATACTGATTTTGAAGAGTTTCATATGATTTTAAGCAATCTTTAGAGCAAGTATGTACCTCAGAGTCTGAACTTGATGAATTTGATGAACCTTGGGATGTATAGGCCATTAGATCAAAGTTTGTGAGTCCTTCTTCAGCCTGAAAGCTCCAATGATAAGCACATATCCCATCTTGAACAACCAAGGCATTTGTAGGAGTCTCCACTAGTATAATCCTTCTTGGATCATCTCCATTTCTATTCCACTGATTCCTTAGTGCCCTGCATTCTCTAGCAAAGTGACCTCTCCTATGGCAGTTGTAACATTCAACCTTTGTCTTATCAACGCCAACAGTTTCTTTGCCATTGAAATTCAGATTCCTTCTTGTCATCTTTAAGAATCTCTTCAATGGCCACCTGCTATTTGAGATCCATCTCTTCAAGATCATCAGTATTAATCTGCTCTAGATCTTTATTGTCCAATTATGGACTATTAGATTGATTAGCAAAGAAGGAAAACATGACATCATCAGCATAAGTTGAGGAAGAAACTTGTCCCTGTGAACTAGCAGTAGAAACTTCATGAGCAATATTAACTGCTTCATTAGTACTGCTAGTGTTTTTTGAAGACACAAAAGCCACATTCTGAGAGTTTAAGCTTGAGCTTGATTGGCCTTTAATCTCATCTTCATACACCTTCAAATTGTTGTATAAATCATCAATGCTCAATGTGTCTAGATTAGATTTGTTTCTCATGATTAAAGCAATATTGTTCCAAGCTGATGGTAGACTTCTCAGCAACTTTAGATTTGCATCTTCCTGAGAGATAACTTCACCATGAATTTCTAATTGGCTGATGAGCTTCTGAAACCTATCATATGTTTTATCTAGTCCTTCAGATCTTGATGCAGTAAAATTCTCATATTGCTGCTTCAGAATGATTTTCTGTATTTTCTTTGATTCTTTGTTGCCTCCAAACCTAGCCTTGATTGCTTCTCATAAGGTCTTTGCATCCTTGATTCTATGAAACTTTAATAGGTTCTCATTAGGAATGGCCAACAACAAAGTGCTTTTTGCTTTCAATTCATTCTTTCTTGCTAGCTTTTGTTCAGCAGTTTTAGGAGGAATGGGACCTTCAGCACTAGCTGATGCAACAACAGGTGCATCACCATTCACAATAACCTCCCAAAGAGCATTATCAGTGTGAGTAAAATATTGCTCCATTCTTATGCTCTATAGATCTTAGTCTCCTGATTTGAGTATAGGAAGTTTTAGTGTAGACATTGTTTGGGTAGTTTCTGACTATGATTCCATCTTCTCTTTGATTATGAGATCTTGTGTAGATATAATGTTCTTCTTATTTAGAGTTTCTCAACAAGCTCTGATACCACTTGTTGATCCCTTCTTGACAGATCTTACTTAGCTTGTTAAAGCTTCATTATAATGGATAGATCCAAGACAACTATAATAGAAACTAAGATTGAGAATATCATAAACTATGCGGAATCTAGTTTGAAATACCAAGAAGAACAACGAAACAGTAAAAACAAGATCGTTATTAAACTTTCAGTATATTGAATACTAATTTGAGTTACAAAATAGATATGAATACTAACTATGATTGCTATGCAAACTATGAATACTAATATAAAAACTAATATCTCGATCTATGCTGTAGGGTTCCTGTTATACACTAAGGAAACCCTAATGGGCTTACAAAATGCGTCAAGTGATCATCTATTCCTAATATATCTCATGAATATCACTTTAGTAGTACTAACTATTTATACTAACAGTACTAATAAATTGACAGTACTAACACTTTGTACTGGCAGCACTAACTATAATACTAACAGTACTAATGACTTAGACTGTTTTCTCTAATCTTTAGCAGCAACACAAACTTGAACCAGCAGCATTAAGTTCCAAAACTAATAGTAGTAACTTTAAAAGTCTTTAATTCCCAACATTATTTAAGTGATATATGGGAGAAGTGAGGAGGGCCCATGACTGTTGGATGACTGTTAGATAAGGAATATTTGTTCTTTATTTAATGTGTTTAGTCACCAACCTAGGACATCAAGTAACTAAAGACTTAGAGCATTTAGTTACTTCATTTAACATGTCCCTTAATGTCATAGGGTTTATATGTATTTGATTGAGAAGGTATTAGGGAGTAAAGAATATACACTCCACTAAACATGTTTGATCAAGGAGACTGATAAATCAATATTCAACATGTCTAACTCTACTTTTAGTCTTGTGAACGTAGGTTTATCTAAGGGCTTAGTAAATATATCAGCTAGCTGATATTCAGTAGGGATGAAGTGTAATTCAATGTCTCCCTTAAGGATGTGATCCCTGATGAAATGATATCTTATATCAATGTGCTTGGTTCTTGAGTGGAGGACTAGATTGTTGGATACGACAATAGCACTTGTGTTGTCACAGAAGATTGGCACCATCTTATAGTGAATGTCATAGTCATTGAGTTAAATTTTCATCCATAAGATTTTTGCACAACATCCAATAGTAGGAACATATTCAGCCTCTGTTGAGGACATAGCCACTGACTGTTGTTTCCTAGCACTCCAACAAACCAACTTTCCTCTAAGGATTTGACAGGCACCTAAGGTGCTTTTTCTATCCATGTTGCAACCAACATAGTCTGAGTCTGAATATCGCTTAAGATCAAACCCTGAGCATTTTGCATAATACAAACCAAGGGATGGAGTACCTTTTAGGTACCTGCAAATTCTTTTCATAGCTATTAGATGTGATTCTTTTGGACATGACCGATATCTTACACATAAGATTGTAAAGAATTGGATATCAGGCCTTGTTGCAGTTAGGTACATTAATGACCCAATCATTCATCTGTATAAGGTCTCATTGACTGGCTTGCCAACAAGATCAGGACCTAAGTTGTTTGGAGGAACCATGGGTGTTTTCACTGAGGAACTATCAGAAATATCATATTTCTTCAGCAAGTTCCTAGTGTACTATTCTTGACAAATGGAGATCTCTTTGTCATCCTACTTGATTTGCAGTCCAAGGAAGTAGGCGAGTTCTCCTATCATACTTGTTTTACATTTCTTTGTCGTTAGTTTCTCAAACTGTTTACAAAGTTTATAACTTGTTGAGCCAAATATGATGTCATCCACATATACTTGAACTAGGAGAACATCTTCTTTTGATTTTCAGATAAACAATGTGTTATCTATTCTTCCCTTGACAAAACTTATTTTGGATAAGGAAAGTAGATAGAGTTTCATACCATGCCCTTGGTGCTTGTTTCAGTCTATAAAGGGCTTTGTCAAGCTGACAGACATAGTCATGGAACTCACTACTTTCAAATCCAGGAGGCTGTTTGACATAAACTTCTTTTTTTAGTTTTCCATTTAGGAAGTCACTTTTGACATCAAATTGGAAAACTATAAAGTTCATGTAGGTAGCAAAGGCAAGAAATATCTTGATGGATTCCATCCTTGCCACTGGTGTAAAGGTTTTAACATAGTCAATTCCTTCTTTTTAACTATATCCTTGTGCAACCAGTCTTGCTTTGTTCTTGGTGGTAATTTCATGTTCATCTTTCTTGTTCTTGAATATCCATTTGCAGCCTATGGCTATTTTACCATGAGGGGGTGGAACAAGAGACCAAACTTTGTTTCTATAGAATTGATTAAGCTCTTCTTGCATTGTGATGTGTGTTTTCTACAAGCTTTAAACTTATAATAACTAGAAATACCGATTTTGACTAAAAATACAACATTCGGGCAAGTATACCCTATTCGAGTGTAATATAGTATTGGGTAAGTCCAGGTCGTTCCACGGGATTTGTAGCAATTCACAGATTGTTTATCAAGTAACAAAGCTAATTGATTGTCACGGATCAAATAGCCAAAACGTGTGTATAAAGTAAGCAAGAAACAAGACATGATCCACATAACATAATAGATATAGATAGAGCAAGACTTTATATAAACAAAGCATACAAGTCATATATGATCGGTAATCATAATAACAAGCATATCTACCAATGATAACATAGAATCCTTTCGGCCTATATACTACATCCTCACTAGTGCATTAAGAGTGGTTTATATCAAATATGCTTATATATGAATTCCTCCCAACCTGGTCGGTCAACATAAGGAAAGGTTTTAAACATTATTCTACTTGGTTTATTTATCAATTTACCACACAATTCTCACAAGCATGATATTGATTCATATGGCCAACATGATTCAAAATATATCAAGGAAATTAATCCTTTCGGCCTATTTCAATTGCAAGATATATCAAAAGATAAACAATGATCCAAGTAAAATAACATCGAATTCATAAACATGTATATTCATAAATCATAGAAAAATCATCCATATATTATTCATGTTTCACATATAAGAAGCAAAGTAACAATACCAATATTTTGACTACAACAACCATCAACCCAAAACTAGTAGTTCCATAATCAACCAACAACCAAATGCTACTAAGATAACCCAGAATATACTATGTAACTTCTGGAAATATGTAACATATCACCAAATGGAGTGTTTGGTAAAAAGGTTTATGGTGATGATCTTAAGAGAATTTGGTGTGAATCCTCTAAGAATCAAAGTAGGAAGTGTTAAGGTTCTTGAAATGGATGGCATGTGATCTAGATATGGTGGTGGATTAGTGGTATTTTGTGGCTATGGTGGTGGTGGTGATATGGTGGTTTGCCATGGATCAAAGGGGTGTTTGGATCATTGGATCCTAAGATCCTCACCACTCCTCCACTTCTCCAAAGTGGTTTATGGATTGTGTGTGTGTTGATATGTGTTGGTGTGTGAGATGTGTTTGATATGAGAGGTAAAAGGGGCTTTATATAGGATTTTTCAGGGCCAAAGTGCGCCCAACTTGCATAAAAGTGCGCAGCACTTTGTGAGTTAATGCACTTAGCATTAAATTGCATTTAATTCTCTTAAATTTCAGTTCTGATGGAAAAGTGCGCCGCTCTTTTATGCAAAACCGGCACACTTCTTGTCGTTTTTAGCAAATAGCTATTTTCAAAGTTGTAGAAAATTAAATTCTCTTCGCGTGGCCGCTTGAACCAACTAAAACAGAGTTCGTATGACCGAGTTATGGCCAAAACAGTGAACAGATGTCGGGAAGCATTCAGCTTTAGTAATTTCTTCGTTTAAGCTTCAAATCTTCATGTATTCTTCCGTTTTCTTCCATGATACGTACTTAGAACCTACAATGACAAATATACTCTATTCTATACCAAAAGTTCTTAAATTCAACCGGTTTATATATATAAAAGCATTGATAATGCATATAGAAACATGTATAATTTGAGCGTTATCACATTGCATCAAACCATCCTGGATGATTTAGTTTCTTAGACACCTTTTTAGGTTCTATCTCCGAGAGAAAGTCAGTGAATAGACATTCATTAGCTGAGGCAGTTGTAAGCTTGGCAGCCATACTTCTTGTAAGCATACCTTAATAAGGATTACCAATGATGTTCACAAGTTCAATATGTTGATTTTTTGACCATCTATGAACTTGTTGGTGCATGTTGAGACTGAAGAGTTTCAGGAACTAAAGACTCAGTGATGTGAGCTGAGGTTTTAGTATTGTTCTCTAAGGATTCCTCAGTAGGTTGATTGATTTTTTCATTTTGAACAACTTATTCTTGTGTCCCTTTAGTGTTCTCTTGGTTAGGAAGACCTTCAACAACCTCATTGTGAGGTGTATCTGGCTCATTTTGAGTGATCACTTTACGGACATGTTTTTCTTGGGTAAGTTCAGTGAGTGAACGACTATGAGGAATGATGTAGAATGAAATATCAAAAATTTATTGATATTGTCTAGATGGGTCATCTTCCTAAAGAAATTCATCACGAGGATATCTAGAGGAATCATCTATTCTAATTTCATTTACAGAGGAATTTGTGAACCTGATGGCTTCTATACTCTCATCAAAGTTTACATGATAGGTCTCCTAAATTTTTTGTCTTCGTGTGTTGAAGACCCTAAATGCTTTGGAGTTAAATGAGTATCTGTTAGCCTTAAAATATTGAGTCGAACAAGGAAGCTCAGTCACTCATAAAGGAAGCTTCAGTCTTTATTTAAATATACATTGTAATAGGATAGAAAGGAAACCAGGCTCAATATGTAATCTAATATTGTACGTGTTGCGGGCTTAAGCCCAAGAAAAACCCAAGCCCGGCCCATGTAGGAAAGGCTAGGCGTCCAACAAAGGACCTAGACCTATAAATACCCTTCTCTACGTAAGGAGAAGGGTTGGTTGTCTCATTTGTAACACACACAATTTGTGATAATCCAATCCTCTTTTCTTTCTCTCTCTTTTCTCTCTTTCTTCTTCCTACTTTCTTATCATCCTCTTATCTAATTTTCTTGGTTTGATTATGGAAGTGAAATGATTATTGATTCCGACAAGTGATATCACGAGCCTCAGGTGGGTTTAGTGGTCTCATTGTGGTAGATTGTTTGAGCTTATTCGATGGCTTATTGTATGCTTACTGAGTCTCGACTCATTTTTTTTCTTGTTGTTTTGTCTTTCCTTTTTAGCCCATTTCTTTATCAATCTTCATGTGGCTTAAAATAATTTTGGATACTGGGCTGCTTCTACTATATCTTCACATTGCTTAAAATAGTTTCCATCCTTTTTCTTATTTGACAAAACAAACGTGGCTTTATAGTTCTTTGTTTCTTCTTCTTTCTAGCTTTTACGAAATAGCTCACTTTGACAAAATAAGCTTCTAAATTTTTCTTCAAAAACCTCTACTAGCTCCCTTTTATAACCTATTTCGTATCTTATATCTTGTTGTCACAGCTTAATCAAGCTTGTTTGGAGTGATTTTTCTGGGTTGGATTATTTGTGGTCCATGGTTTGAAACAAGGGACAAGGAAGACATAGATCCTAGAAAATAGATTCAAAGGAAAATAATACATTTTTGTTTGTATGTAGCCGATATTGACACAGTTACATTAACCGATATTGCCACAGTTGTATGTAACCGATATTGACACAGTTTTTTGTAACCGATATTGACCTCTTTCTTGTAACCGAAATTATTGACATCTTTCTAGTAACCAAAATAGCTAAGTTTTCTGATAACCGATTTAGGAAAGTTACAAGGTGACCGATTTATACAAGTTCGTGGTTTATTTCAAGTTTTTATGATTTTTTGGTTTCGAGTTTCGTTTGTTCGCGGGTCTTCTAACGACTATCATAAGGATTGTGGTCCTTCAACGATAATTGTAGTGTGTTTGGTTTTGGTCGATGATAAACACACGACTCCGCGAGATTACAAAACCATTTGTAAACTTTTAACAAATTGAAACGAATAAGACTAAAAATAAATGGTGGGAAGTTGTTTTTATTAATCTAAATTCAAAATTTGCAAGATTGGTCCCTAGATTACAAAATTTGCAAGATTGGTCCCTGGATTACAAGACAAAATTTGTAAGATTGGTCCTTTGCTTAACACCGATAGTCCTTTTAGCTAAACAATCGTTAAAAAGAGTTCCAATACTTCATATGCAACAACGATTTCACCAACAACAATTCTATTTTCATGGTTTATTCTTGATTTAGTAAAATCCTGAGAAATTCTCATGTGTTTTCTCGGTTTAATCAAGACTTGTAAAATCCCGTGAACTAGATTTCCATACTCAAATCACAACAACAATCACTTTACCTACTTAAGATCCTCTAAATCATTTTTACTTCATAATTCACATTCAATGGAAACGAAAGATATTTTATCTTCGTGTTCAGAATCGAAAGAACAACAAATGCAACAAATACAAGACAAAGCAAAAAAGAGTTGTATGGTACTTTTTCAAATACTTCATTCACACCTCAAGCTTCTTTCAAACAATGACTTAAAAGGAACTCCAACCGAGTGTGGATTCAAACGGGCATTTGCAAAACTCTTAAGTCAAGATGTTCAGATTTTCACGGGGACAATGTTCATAAACATGGATCAACTAGAAAAGCAACTTGACAAAGATGAATTTCAAGAAATTAGATCCATGGCTTCTTTTAGAGTACTAGAGACACAGTGTCAAAAGTTCATCAAGTCATGGATTTCTTTGGATGATGAAGATGGTATAATGACACGCAAGTACTTTCTAGAATACACTCAACTTGAAGTTCAACAATTTCGTAATACAGTAATCCAACACATAGAATCTATTAAGAAGTTAATTGATAAAAGAGCATTGTAAAACTCCACTCCTCCCCCATTCTCCCTCTCTCCCTCCAAAATTTTCTCCTATTCTCCTCTGCCCGCTCCCTCTTTCCACACTTCTCCCCCTCCTCCCGAAATCCTCTCCCTCTGACATCTCCCACCTTTACCACCCTCCCAACTCTTTGTCCTCCGTGCCTTCCCCCCCTCCACCTTCCTACTTCCAAATCTCCCTCTCCCTCTCCATTCTCCAGTCTCCCATCAATCTTCCCTCGTCCATCGCCTCACTATCATTCTCAAGAATCTCGTCCCCACTGTCTCATTCCTCGTCTCTTATCCCCTCCCTCACTCCCCTCTCCATCTCCCCCTTTCTTCTTCCTCCTCTCTCCATCTCCCCCATAGTCCCTACTCTCGTCTCCTCTTTTTACTTCACCATAGCTAATAATTCCCTCACACGTTTAGATAAAGCAAACACCATAAAAAAATACAGACACATGAAGACGCGGACTGCTTCAGCTTTGTTGAATACAGCAACAACACCTACAACAAGAGTGTGCGAACAAACTATCAACAAAAATCAACCAATCGTATCAAGCAAGTAGTAACCAACCATCGGGACTTTCGACAAGGGGTAAGGCTAAGCTAAATGTTATATTTTTTTGTATATTTTTTAGTGAATGAGAAAAATAAATAGAATGGTTCAGCGGGTTAAACTAGAGGTATCTAGCACTAAATATGAGTTCTAACATAATGGTTTTATTGGGTAAAATGAATATAATGGCTCAGCGGTTTAAACTATGGGTATCTAGCACTAAAGATGAGTGCTAACATAAGGGTTTTATTTAGGTGGTTAGCTGATCAGTGTAACCAGCTAAAAGAATAAATAATAAATGGAATGGCTATTTGGGTTAATCTTAAGTTGCCTCTTTATCACATAAAAATACCTATATCACATGAACATGATCTCATTGCGGTCTCGTAATGATTATTAAGCACAAGTTCTAGAATCACTAAATCACCGGTACACTCATAATCAAAGGAATCAAGCATAAAATACGTATGTTATATACTGGCTCAAAATCCTCACATATTTACTGGAATGGTTATAAATGCACAAGTAATGTCATCGATCCAGAGTCGGATCTGCTTTATTAATCGGGACACATCTCTGATTTCAAAACTTTATTAATTTTCTAAGTTTTATTATAATATATTAACCTAAGTGGCAAAAAAATTTAAAAACAAGAATAGATTTTTAGATTACCGAGGGCGGACAAAAGTTACAAATTATTAATGAGTCTGATTTTTCAATTTATTTTCCCCTTACACTTAAGTTGAGCATTATGCGTAATTACAAAATAACTTAAAAGTAGAATAATGGGAAAAATAAATATAAGAGAAACGAAACTTCCCGAGGCTCATAAGTACTTGATTGAATTCTGGAAGATATGGCGCGATACAGAATGCCAAGCATGTGTATTCTACCACATGTAATATACTGATCCAAATATATCACACCCCAAGTGATAAGATGCCAACCACCAATCAAAGATCCACCTATTTTATTTAATATGCAAAATAAACTAAACTACAAAAAACCGTAAAATATAAAGCGCACTTTCGTAGGCACCACGATTGCATTTAGCATATGCAACAAGCCTTTAAACCCCTCGGTGGCTCGAGTGGACGAGTTATAGTCTCGTGATAGTTCAGCATCACAATACCCACAAAGTTCAAAACATCTTTTTTTTAATTTTTTATTTATATGCATTTACTAAAACAAGCATAAACAAAACATTACGAAATAAAAAATAACATAGAAAGGAAAATATAATTACTAATATGAAACAAATCAAGCAACACATATATAAAAAAATAAAATACATGGCGGAAATAAAACTTTTTGTACTTTTTATTTTTTGGTTTTTTAAGACAAACACATATACCAAACACATATTATTTATATTAATTTTAAAACAATAATTTACAAAATACTACTATTTATTATTTTAATTTTTTAATATTTCTTTAAATTTTTTATTATAAATTTTTTTCTTCTAACAAAGTGTCAGTCGCCCTTGAAAGAAAGTGCCGTACTTTATACCGCTAATTATTTTATAAATTTTCAAATATTCATAAGATGAGCGTGACAAAAGTTTTAAAAAGTGCGCCGCACACAAACATATGTGTGGCGGTTTCATTATGACAGAAAACACATTTTTTTAAAACTTTTTTAGAATATTTTTTTATTAGTATAGAATCACATATACTAATCACAGCAAACACATAACAACAAAACACAATCACACTGGTTTAAAAGATAGATAGATAAACTATTTTAATGGGTTTTTAACATTTTTTTTTAACTCTTTTTTTTAAACGCAAGCAAACTATCAAAGCCAACATCATAAACAAATAAAAACAACATTACCAGTATTCACATACAACAAAATAAATGCAATCTGGTTATTATTTTATACAAATTTGATTTTTTTAAATGCAGGAACCAAAGTTGCGCGCACAAAATCTTTGCGCGTACTATTATGTAATAGTTTTTTCAAATTACTTTTTATTATTATTTTTCACAAATCAATGCAAGAAATATAAAAAAACTAATCAACCAACAAAACACACGTTTATATGTAAACAAGTAACATGTCAGAAAATAAAATAAGCAAAAACAATTTTAAAAAAAATCTTTTTGGTTTTTTTTTCTCGAATGACAAACTAAATATTAACAAAATTACAAGGTGTATAATCAGATAAAATGGAATTTCAAATGATCACATGACCCACCCGAGACTACAATATGGAGGGTTTGATTGGGTTTGGTTTTAAATTAGATCCTGTTTTGTGAAAATTTTTGCAGAAAGTGCTGTGCCACTTGGTGTAAGTTGCGGCTAAACATTCTGGGTTTTTAGGAAAACCAGGCGCACACTGACATAGTATGGCGGGCGTACTTCCAAAGTAAAATTTTTTAGGTTTCCTGTTTGCCAGAAAAACGGTACGGAAGTTTAATAAAATGTTGATATGTAAAACAAATTACATACGATTTGGTGTTGAAAACCGGCGCACTTCGTGTATAAACCTATAAAATAAGAAACGGGAACAGGGGAAGTGCAGCGCACAAGGTTAATTGTGCGCCGTACTTTCTGCAACAACAAACATATTTTTAAGATTTAAAGATATTTAAACACACGTAAGATGCACAAGTGCAAGAGTCTAAAACAAATCCCTGGCAGCGGCGCCAAAAACTTGATGCGTGTTTTCTAGAAGCTTTAAATTTATAATAACTTGAAATACCAATTTTGACTAAAAACACAACATTCAGGCAAGTATACCCTATTCGATATTAATATAGTATTAGGTAATTCCAGGACGTATCACGAGATTTTGAGCAATTCCACCATATTGTTTAATCAAGTAACAAAAGCAAATTGATTTGTTCACTGATCAAATAAGCCAAAAGTATTATAAAGTAAGCAAGAAACAAGACATGATCCGCATAAAATAATAGATAGAGATAGAGCAAGACTTTATATAAACAAATCATACAAGTCATATATGACGGGTAATCATAATAACAAGCATATCTATCAATGATAACATAGAATCCTTTCGGCCTAATAAACTACATTATCACTAAGTTGCAGTTAAGAGTTGTTATATCAAATATTCTATATATAATGAATTCCTCCCAACCCGGTTCGGTCCAACAAAGGAAAGGTCTTAAAACATTATTCTACTTGTTTATTTATCAATTTACCACACAATTCTCACAAGCATGATATTAATTCATATGGCCAACATGATTCAAAATATATCAAGGCAATTAATCCTTTCGACCTATTTCAATTGCAAGATATATCAAAAGATAAAAATTGATCAAAGTAAAATAACTTCGAATTCATAAACATGTTTATTCATAAATCATCACAAAATCATTCAAATATTATTCATGTTACAACATATACTGAAGCAATAGACATACTAATATTTCGACTACAACAAACCGATCAACCCAAAACTAGTAGTTTCAGATCAACCACCAACCAAATATTACCGAATATACTTATATAACATATGGAAATCCACAACATATCACCCAATAGAGTGTTTGTAAAAAGGTTTATGGTGATGATCTTAATAGAATTAGTGATGTAATCCTCAAGAATCAAAGTGATAAGTTTTAAGTTATAGAAATGATGGTATATGACTAGATATGGTGTACAAACTATCTCAAAATGTGATGTTTTTAGTGGTGGTTTTATGGTTACGAGAGGTGGTGGCATGGTGTTTTTTTTTTGTTTAAGGGGTGTTTTGGATCGTTGGGTCCAAAGACCCTCACCACTCCTTCCTCCTCTCCAAAGGCTATAGAGATTGTATGTGTGTAAGATAGAAGTTTGTGTGTGAGATGTGTTTGATATGAGAGGTTAAAGGGGCTTTATATAGGCTTTTTCGGGGCCAAAGTGCGCCCAACATGCATAAAAGTGCGCAACACTTTGTGAGTTAAAGCACTTAGCCTTAAATTGCATTTAATTCTCTTAAATTTCAGTTCTGATGGAAAAGTGCGCCGCACTTTTGTGCAAAACCGGCACACTTCTTGTCGTTTTCAGCAAATGGCTTTTTTCAAAGTTGTAGAAAATTAATTTCTCTTCGCGTGGCCGCTTGAACCAACTAAAACCGAGTTCGTATGACCGAGTTATGGCCAAAACAGTGAACAGATGTCGGGAAGCATTCACCTTTAGTAATTTCTTCGTTTAAGCTTCAAATCTTCATGTATTCTTCTGTTTTCTTTCATGACACGTACTTAGAACCTACAATGACAAATATACTCTATTCTATACCAAAAGTTCTTAAATTCAACCGGTTTATATATATAAAAGCATTGATAACGCATATAGAAACATGTATAATTTGAGCGTTATCACATTGCATCAAACCATCCTAGATGCTTTAGTTCCTTAGACACCTTTTTAGGTTCTATCTCTAAGAGAAAGTCAATAAATAGACATTCATTAGCTGAGGCAGTTGGAAGCTTGGCAGCCATACTTCTTGTAAGCATACCTTAATGAGGATTACCAATGATGTTCACAAGTTTAATATGTTGATTTTTTGACCATCTATGAACTTGTTGGTGCATGTTGAGACTGAAGAGTTTTAGGAACTAAAGACTCAGTGATGTGAGCTGAGGTTTTAGTATTGTTCTCTAAGGATTCTTCAGTGGGTTGATTGATTTTTTTCATTTTGAACAACTTGTTCTTGTGTCCCTTTAGTGTTCTCTTGGTTAGGAAGACCTTCAACAACCTCATTGTGAGGTGTATCTTGCTCATTTTGAGTGATCACTTTACGAACATGTTTTTCTTGGGTAAGTTCAGTGAGTGAACGACCATGAGGAATGATGTAGAATGAAATATCAAAAATTTATTGATATTGTCTAGATGGGTCATCTTCCTAAAGAAATTCATCACAAGGATATCTAGAGGAATCATCTATTCTAATTTCATTTACTGAGGAATTTGTGAACCTGATGGCTTCTGTACTCTCATTAAAGGTTACATGATAGGTCTCCTCAATTTGTTGTCTTCGTGTGTTGAAGACCCTAAATGCTGTGGAGTTAAATAAGTATTTGTTAGCCTCAAAATATTGAGTCGAACAAGGAAGCTTAGTCACTCATAAAGAAAGCTTCAGTCTTTATTTAAATATACATTATAATAGGATAGAAAGGAAACCAGGCTCGATATGTAATCTAATATTGTACGTGTTGCGGGCTTAAGCCTAAGAAAAACCCAATCCCGGCCCGTGTAGGAAAGGCTAGGCGTCCAACAAAGGACCTAGACCTATAAATACCCTTCTCCATGTAAGGAAAAGGGTTGGTTGTCTCATTTGTAACACACACACTTTGTGATAATCCAATCCTCTTTTCTTTCTCTCTCTTTTCTCTCTTTCTTCTTCCTACTTTCTTATCATCCTTTTATCTTATTTTCTTGGTTTGATTATGGAAGTGAAATGATTATTGATTCCAACAAGTGGTATCACGAGCCTCAGGTGGGTTTAGTGGTCTCGTTATGGTAGATTGTTTGAGCATATTCGGTGCTTATTGTATGCTTATTGAGTCTCGACTCATTTTTTTTCTTGTTGTTTTGTCTTTCCTTTTTAGCTCATTTCTTTATCAATCTTCACGTGGCTTAAAATAATTTTGGATATTGGGCTGCTTTTGCTATATCTTCACGTGGCTTAAAATAGTTTCCATCCTTTTTCTTATTTGAAAAAATAAACGTGGCCTTATAGTTCTTTGTTTCTTCTTCTTTCTAGCTTTTACGAAATAGCTCACTTTGACAAAATAAGCTTCTAATATTTTTCTTCAAAAACCTCTACTAGCTCCCTTTTATAACCTATTTCGTATCTTATATCTTGTTGTCACATCTTAATCAAGCTTGTTTGGAGTGATTTTTCTGGGTTGGATTATTTGTGGTCCATGGTTTGAAACAAGGGACAAGGAAGACATAGATCCTAGAAAATAGATTCAATGGAAAACAATACGTTTTTGTTTGTATGTAGCTGATATTGACACAGTTACATTAATCGATATTGCCACAGTTGTATGTAACCGATATTGACATAGTTGCTTAACCGATATTGACATAGTTTTTTGTAACCGATATTGACCTTTTTCTTGTAACCGAAATTATTGACATCTTTCTAGTAACCAAAATAGCTAAGTTTTCTGATAACCTATTTAGGCAAGTTACAAGGTGACCGGTTTATACAAGTTCGTGGTTTATTTCGAGTTTTTATGATTTTTTGGTTTCGAGTTTTGTTTGTTCGCGGGTCTTCTAACGACTATTAAAAGGATCGTGGTCCTTCAACGATAATCGTAGTATGTTTGGTTTTGGTCGATGATAAACACACGACTCCGCGAGATTACAAAACCATTTGTAAACTTTTAACAAATTGAAACGAAGAAGACAAAGAAAAATAAATGGTGGGAAGTTGTTTTTATTAATCTAAATTCAAAATTTGCAAGATTGGACCCTGGACTACAAGACAGATTCACAACTCATCCTTTGTTTGTTTGTTAACCCTCAAAGTTAAAATTGCTTAACACCGATAGTCCTTTTAGCTAAACAATCGTTAACAAGAGTTCCAATACTTCAAATGCAACAACAATTTCACCAACAACAATTCTATTTTCATGGTTTCTTTTTGATTTAGTAAAATCCTGTGAAATTCTCATGTGTTTTCTCGGTTTAATCAAGACTTGTAAAATCCCGTAAACTAGATTTCCATACTCAAATCACAACAACAATCACTTTACCTACTTAAGATCCTCTAAATCATTTTTACTTCATAATTCACATTCAATGGAAACGAAAGATATTTTATCTTCGTGTTCAGAATTAAAAGAACAACAAATGCAACAAATACAAGGCAAAGCAAAAAAGAGTTGCATGGTACTTTTTCGAATACTTCATTCACACCTCAAGCTTCTTTCAAACAACGACTTATAAGGAACTCGAAACGAGTGCGGATTCAAACGGGCATTTGCAAAACTCTTAAGTCAAGATGTTCAGATTTTTACGGGCACAATGTTCCTAAACATGGATCAACTAGAAAAGCAACTTGACAAAGATGAATTTCAAGAAATTGGATACATGGCTTCTTTTAGAGTACTAGAGACACAGTGTCAAAAGTTCATCAAGTCACGGATTTCTTTGGATGATGAAGATGGTATAATGACACGCAAGTACTTTATAGAATACACTTAACTTGAGGTTCAACAATTTCGTGATATAGTAATCCAACACATAGAATATGTTAAGAAGTTAATTGATAAAAGAGCATTGCATAAAACAGAATATAATAGCAGGGTAAATGAAAGACATATGCAGATAACAGAGGGAAAGGTTGATACGAGTAATGCATTGGATGCTAGTTTGGTTGACACAGAAAGCAGTAGGACAAAATCACGAGAGCAGGATACAAGTAGCAGATTAGGGAATGTTACACATGCTGATGATGCAGATATCAGACCCTTATATGATGAAGAGCCAACGACCGATGTACAAACGACTGTTGAAATAAATGTAGTTTCTACATGGCAACATCATACTAAGCAACCTAAATTCAATAATGAAGGAGAAGTTGACCAGAATGCTAAACAATGTCATGACAAACGTCCTTTGCCTGCTAAATTAAATGATAACCAGATAACTAAACTCTCAAATCAATCACTCGAGTCTAAAAATATTTGTCTCAAAAAGACCATTACCTAGTTTCAAAAAGATTTTTCAAAACTCAAAGCACATTGTATTAATCTTGAACTATAATTGCAAAACAATATTTTAAAATCAGGGCAATAGAGTCAATTTTTGAAAGATAAAAGTAATGAAGCCAAAGTTAAAAATGACATAGATGTAATTGAAACAATAAACATCGAATTGGAACATAAAGTGGCTAAATTACTTAAGGAAAATAAGACTTCGAAAAAGCATTACAAAGAATTGTATGATTCTATCAAAACAACGAGAGTTAAGACTATAGAAAAGACAACTTCTTTGATTGCTCAAAATGCTGAGTTCAAAGCTCAACTTCAGGAAAAAGGGGTTTGCAATTGTAGGATTATAAAATGAGTTAAGAAAATTAACAGGAAATAGTGTGAATACTAAGTTTGCAAAACCATCAATCTTAGGGAAATCAATTTTACATCCACTCAGAAACCAATCCATTGTTAGACAACCAATTACGTTTAAATCTGAACAACCTAAATCTTCAAAACCACGGTTTGCCTCCTAGGTCGATGTGAACAAAGATTTGCCAAAACCAGTCACTATACATTATTTGCCTAGGGAAAGAGAATATGTGTTTGCAAAACCTCATCACATGATTGCATCTACCAAATCTAGGAATAATTCAAAGAACTTGCCAAGATTTAGTTCAAATGACATTGTTCATATCACTACCTAGAGCAAGCTAAGAAAAAGACACAAGAAAGAGGTAGGAATTCAAGACCTAGTGTGATTCCTCCTTCTAAATCACAAAGAACAACTAATGATTGCAAACCAAAACCTAGGATCGATGATCAAAAGTATAGGAATTAGCATGCATCTAAGACTAGTTACGTAACGACAAAGACTGTGCCCATAGCAGAACACTCTAGGAATTCTAGAAATTTTTCTAGCTCTAAACATTTTGTTTGCTCGACATGTCAGAAATGTGTCTTTAATGTAAATCATGATTCTTGTGTAATGAAATTCCTGAATGAAGTCAACTCATGTGCTAAAGTTCCATCCAATAAGAAAACAAAAAAAAACAAACCCGTAGAGCAAATAAGTATTGTAAAGAAAGCGAAAAGATAGATCCCTACAGGACATAGGCTTTCAATCAAAAAGACTTCCACTTTGCATGAGAAAACAACAAGTCCTAGATCTTGTCTTAGGTCGAAACCATCAGGTAGAATTTTCAAAACTGTTGGTCTTAGGTGGGTTCCTACAGGAAAGACACTTCTAACACAACCATAATTGATAGTGAACCCCCACATGGTTCCAATACATATATCACTAATCTTCATGAATGCATACAAACTCTTGATTCAAGTGCATGTACATCCATCACTTTTTAGGAGGAACAAAATCTTGATTTGAGTGCAGGTACTCCTTTCAATCTAAAGAAAGAAAGAATCAAGGCATGGATAAAAGAAAATGTGATATCTAGGAGACCAAGGTTACATAGGATAGCTTTGATACAAGAGATATATGCTAGACAAAACTCCCAGGGGATTCGAAGTTTACTTGCTTCTTGATTTTTATTTTATTATATTTTATTTTAATTTTTGTATATAAAAATATAAAATCTATAAACCCAAATACAAAAATATAAAATTTCAAAAAGCAAATACAAAATCAAAAAAATTAGAAATTCCAAAAAGAATCTTCTCGACATGTCTCTTGGAATCGATAACATTTACGTACCTAGAAATGTCGATTAACATTGACATGGGTGTGTAAATGAAGTTCGAACAAGAGTTCAAACGTTTCAAAACATGTCATTTCTAATTTTCTTAATGACTTACAGTTACTTCAGACTGTAACTCGGACCTCAAATAAAGGAGAGTTTATCTTAACAAATAACTTATCCTATCAACGAGAAAATTAATTTTCTCGGTCTTGAGCAGTTCTTACAAGACATTCACAGTCTTCTGCTCAAGAAAAGAAAAGTGTACGCTTCAGGGGGCTTTATCTTCAAAAGAAGAGAAATCTTCTTTATCATGAGCATTATCTTGCTCGGGGCACATGACTTCTAAGTAAATATCAGCTTAGGACTCGTTCTTCAAATAAAATAAAGCGTGCAATCATGTACAGTTATCCTCACAATGAAAAGATAACAACTTCTCAGACTTGAGCTGACACAAAACTTCAATTCAAAGACATTCGGAGTCTCTAGAGCTCAAGTAACATTCATTTCTAAAACCGTTGAACATAATTTTTCAAGAATTTATCAAAAGATTTTTCAAAATCTCTTAAAATTATGTGTTCAACACTCCTTCCCATTTTGTTAAAACATATACAAGTAGCTCAAACTTAATTTCACATGGAATTTATCAAGTCTTAATCTTATTCTCTCAATTGGTGTCATATGTATGAAATTAAGGGGGAGCTAAACAACAAGTTCCATATAATTCATGCTGCAATACATCAATCCCTTTGATTTTTCAAGACAAAGTTTAATCACTTGGTATTTCAAAGACTAAGTGAATTAGTATTTAAAATAAAGGAAGAAATGTGATTAAAATGTGATCTAAATAAATAATAATTGATCTGAAGACTCAAAGTGCTTAATACTCTTACCCACATGTGCAAAACACTTTCGATTATTGATGCACGCGTGTAGGGGAGCTTTTCATGATGAAACTTTCGAAGCGTCAAATGCTTTTCAAACACTTTAAATGCTTTTCAATAAAGGTTTTATGGTTAGATCTTATACCAGAATCGGAAGTTCATGATGATTCTGAAGTCATAAGGTGGTTAGGTTAGGTATTAGTCCTATGATCTAACCAGAACCGGAGGGATCTACCATGGACACTCCATAGTTAGAAATAACAGTCCTTAGGTATGATTTTGTTGGGACTTAAAGACTTCAAAATGATTCCTAGAGTTACTATTGCTCAGGTATATATTAGTGATGTCAAGCATAACTTAGTACTGTTGGTGATACTAATGAAAATTATGCTAAGTAGTTAGTACTGGTAATATAAAGTTACTAATGCTAGTTACTACTGTTAGTATAATTTAATACTGTTAGTATAAAGTTACTACTGCTAGTTGAAGTTAAGACTGCTCAGAGTTGAAGACTAAAATATATGCTAAGTAGTTAGTGCTACTAGTAGTAAAGTTAAGACTGCTAGTACACAGTTACTACTGTTAGTATATATTAGTACTGCTAGTACTAATGTTACTACTGCTTATGTTTATTAGTACTGTTGTTACAAAAGTTAATGCTGCTGGATTACAACTGCTAGAAGAGTTACTATTGTTAGAAGGATAAAGACAAGTAAAGAGATAAGGATTGTTTAGAGAACAAGAATACTTACGAAGATTAGTATTGAGTTATTTTTGTAAAAGATATGTATAATGTATTTGTTTAAGAGATTATGTTTGCTTTTAGAAAAGATCATGATATCTTAGGAAAGTTTTGTAAGCCTTGTAGGAATCCTTGGTGTATAAAAGGAGGTCCTAGGGTATAGAATTCATGTATAAAAAATGAGTCATTGTCATAGCTTCATGGTTGTAAACCCTAACACTATCAAAGAGTGTTCATAGTAATATATTAAAGCTTATTGTTTTGGTTAGTACCTTTGGATTTATCTAAGGATACTAAACCTTACATCAAGCTAAGGAGTTAAAGATCTATTCATTAGGTTCAACAAGTGGTATCAGAGCTTGTTGTGAAGCTTTGAATAAGAAGAAACCAACATCACATACAAGATCTAATTCTCAGTGATAAGATGGAGGCAGGAACTAATTCTACAACTCTGACTGCAAAACTCCCTATCCTCAACCCAGGGGATTATGATCTCTGGTTAATGAGGATAGAACAATACTTTCTCTTGACTGATTACTCCCTCTGGGAAGTAATTAAAAATGGTAACAAAGTGCTAAAGAGAACTATTAGAGAAACTAAGCAGGAATATGAACCTACAACTGCAGAAGAAAAGCAAGACGGGAGGAATGAGATGAAAGCTAGAGGAACTCTGTTTATGGCACTCCCAAATAAGGATCAACTGAAGTTCCATTCATATAAAGATGCAAAATTGCTCATGGAAGCCATTGAGAAGAGGTATGGAGGAAACAAGGAATCCAAAAAAATTTAGAGAACTCTACTCAAGCAACAATATGAGAACTTTGCAGGATCAAATTCAGAGATAATATATAAAACTTTTGATAGGTTGCAAAATCTTATCACTCAGTTAGAGATTCAAGGTAAAATTATTACACAAGAGGACATGAACTTAAAACTGTTGAGAAGTCTTCCATCTGAATGGAAGACTCATGCTTTGATTTGGAGGAACAAACAAGAAATAGAGACTATCAGTTTGGATGAGTTATACAACAACTTGAAGATATATGAACCTAAAATCTCAGGATCATCAAGTACAAGTCAAAATCCACAAAATGTGGTTTTTGTGTCCTCCAACAGCACTAATAGCAATAGCAACACAAATGAAGCAGATAACACTGCTTATGGAGTTAGTGCTGCTCATACTTATAGTAATCCTACATCTGGAGATAACCTTAGTGATGCTATGATCAGTGCTTTCCTAGCTAGTCAGCCTAATTCTCCTCAAATATCATGAGAGGATCTAGAACAAATTGATCCTGATGACCTAAAAGAAATGGATTTACAATAGGAAATGGCCATGCTGACTATTAGAGCTAGGAGATTCATCAAGAGGACAGGCAGGCAGTTGGATGTATATGGTCAAAGAGTTGGATTTGACAGATCAAAAGTGGAGTGCTACAATTGTCATAAATATGGTCACTTTGCAAGAGAATGTAAAGCTCCTATAAATCAGGAAAACAGAGGAAGAGAGATTAATAGAAGAACTGTGACAGTAGAAACTCCCACTAAAAATGTCTTGGTTGCTCAAGATGTAATTAGAGGGTATGATTGGAGCTATCAAGCTGAGGAAGAGCATCCTACAAACTTTGCATTAATGGCACATACATCTTCAGGAAGTTCTTCCAGTTCAGATTCTGAGTTAGATTCTTGTTCTAAATCATGTGTAACAGCTTATGCTACTCTCAAAGAACAATATGATAGTTTGTCTTCTGATTACAGAAAGTCTCAATTTAATTTTGTATCTTATAAAGTAGGTTTAGAATCAGTAGAAACTAGACTAGCTCAATATAAGAAAAGTGAGGACGTGTTTAAAGAAAGCATTAATGTTTTAAAACTTGAAGTCAAACTAAAAGACACTGCTTTAGTTGAAAAAAAAGAAATTAGAAAAAGCAGAAAAAGAGAGAGATGAGTTAAAACTAACATTAGAGAAGTTTCAAAATTCATCTAAATCTTTGAATAATTTGCTGGAAAGTCAAGTCATTGACAAGTTTAAAACTGGACTAGGATATAATGCAGCTTCTTCTACTGCAGCTTCTCCTGCAGTAGAAAGCTTTGTGAATTCATCTGAGATGTTAGAAAATCAGGAGAATAATAAGTCTAAATCTGATAAGGGATATCATGCAGTTCCCCCACCATTTACAGGGAATTTCATGCCTCACAAACTTGATCTAACGTTTATGGATGAAATAGTTAAAAGTGAGAATTTGGATGTTACTACTGTTGTTACACCTAGTAATGTTAAGGCAGTTGAGTCAAATCATGAGTCTGCTAATGTAAAAAATAATAGTGATGCAGTAGAACCTAAAACTGTTAGGAAGAACATCTTTAGACCTCCAGTCATTGAGGATTGGAATTCTGATGATGAAAGTGAGGTAGAAACTATACCTAAGGATAAAACTGATAGTTCTAGCACTGAAAAGATAAACCTTGTTAAGACTGATAGGGAAACAATAGAGAAGATAGAAACATCTAAATAAAACAAACACTATCCTAAAGGGAACCAAAGAAACTGGAACAATCTAATGTCCCAAAGACTAGGAAGTGACTTTAAAATGATTAATAAAGCTTGTTTTGTTTGTGGTAGTTTTGAGCGTCTTCATTACGTATGTGATAAAAAGGTTATAAGACCACTGTGGAACAACTCAAGAAGGGTGAATCACAAGAATTTTGCTAATAAAATGACTCACCCTCACCCTAATAGAAGCTTTGTTTCATAAGCAGTATTAACCAGGTCTAGCAAAATTAATATTACTGGTGTAAGTGTTAATACTGTTGTCAGACCAGTTAATACTGCTGGCTCAAAACCAACTGTGAATCATCCTAGACCAATATCAAATGCTTATAAAAAGGGATATTCACAAGTCACATGGCCATTTAACAAGTATTCAGAATATAATAATAGAATTTTTAATAAAAAGATTAATACTATCAGGGTAAAAGATACTACTACTAGGGATAGAGTAGTAGTAAGTAAAAACAAAGGAATAAGGGCTAATGTTGTTAAGGCCTCAACATGTTGGGTTTGGAAAGCCAAAAACAGTAGTGCATCAAATACTTTCAAGAAATATTCTTACATTGACGCACGAGGCAGATCCAAGTCTATAATTCTCTTATTTTATGTGCAGGGCAACCCACAACAGAAGGAGTATAAGGAAAAAGGAGTTATTGATAGTGGTTGCTCAAGGCACATGACTGGAAACAATGCTATCTTACTAAATATGAAGATTATGATGGTGGCTTTGTTTCCTTTGGAGATGGTAAAGGTAGAATTTCTGGTAAAGTTAAAATCAAAACAGGAACATTGGATTTTGATAATGTGTACTTTTGTAAGGAGCTTAAGTATAACTTTTTCAGTGTCTCACAAATTTGTGACAAAAAGAATAATGTTCTTTTTACTGAAACTGAATGTCTTGTCTTATCTTTTGACTTTAAGCTACTTGATGAAAGTCAAGTCTTGGTGAGAGTTCCAAATGGTCAACATCATGTGGACTAATCCATGGCAAACACTTAATGAGATAAGTCCTTAGGAATTGGTTAGGTAGTGGTTCCTAGGTGCATTGTTACCTTATTAGGAGATGCAGATGCTCAAATAGGATTGGACTGCATCTAAACAGTCAATGATCACCTCTCTCAGGAGGTTACCACAATTGGGAAGGGGGGAGGAGGGACAATATGAAACTTATTGGAATTGATGAACTTTTACAAAATTGTCAGATTTGGTAAACAACAAAGAAAAGAGAGATTTATGAGTTTTTATAAAACAGAAAGAGAGATGTTGTGAATAGAAAACAGAAAACGAGTGATTTTGGGAGCAAAAAGAAATTGATGAGTTATTAGAGCATAAACAGAAAGAGCGTTGTGAGAAAAAAAACTAATTGATGATTAGAAGTTCCTTTTTGGAAAAGAAAATTAAAGTTAATACTGGATAAATCAATACTATAATGCTATTTGCCTTGGTTAATACTTGTAATTTAACTTAAATGTGCCTAAGCATAAAGTTCTAATGGCTGGTATACATCTTAATCTGCTAAGCTTTACGTTGATGCTGTTCGGAGTTTCTGCTGCCCGGGTTACTTATTCTGTTAGGTATAACATAGTGCGTCAGTTTAAGTTAATGCTGTGGGCATAATTTAATGCTGCAGTGCAAGTTATTGATGTATGGGTAATTTATAAATACTTCGATTCAGGGTTTCATTCGATTCTTTATTCGATTTCAATCATTCAAACACTCTTTAAACATAAACCCTAACTCAATTTCATCTTTAATCATCAAAACACAAAACAATGTCAACTCTAACTTTTCCTAACACTCACAACATGGTCCCATTCTTGGAAAAACCTGCTAAAAGTAGTGGGTTTAATGAAATTATTGATTTTCTTAGTGCTAACCAAATTCATTATGCTTTAACTGTCAATCCTACTATCTCCACATCTTGCATTGAATAGTTTTAGGCAACAGCAAAGGTAAAGACGGTTAATGGAGAACGTTAGATTTCTGAAGTGATCTTCACTTAGAAGATGCAGATGGTACTGATTGTTTGCCAACTGCTACAATTTTTGAAGAACTGGCAAGAATGGGGTATGAAAAACCTTCTCAAAAGCTTACATTTTATAAAGCTTTCTTTTATCCATAATGGAAGTTCTTGATTCATACCATTATGCTATGCCTTAGTGCCAAGACCACTGCATGGAACAAATTCAGTAGTACTATGGCCTCTGCAATCATATGCTTGGCCACACACCAAAAATTTAATATGTCCAAGTACATTTTTAATGATATGGTAAAGCACTTAGAGAGAGGGGTTAAATTTCTGATGTATCCACGATTTATACAAGTGTTTATTAATTAACAGATTAGTGATATGTCACATCATAAGAAGATTTATGTTAACCTCGCACACACAAAGAAAATCTTTTCCAACATGAAGAGAGAAGGAAAAGACTTTTCTGGGAGAGTAACACCCATGTTTGAAATAATGATGGTTCAAGCTAATCAAGAGGAGGGTGTAGATTCAGGCATTCCTACTGCTTCTCATCATACACCCATTACTATTCAACCATCTACATCTAAACCCTAAGAGCGGGTTGCTCTTGATATCTAGGATCTACAAGGTGTTACATGTCGAAGAATGAAGAAGAAACCTAAAATTCGTATATGGTTTCTAAGTTTGGATTTTTCTGGGTAGCTGTGGTAAAACGATGATAAATCATTCGTTAACCGTTGGATCGTCACGAAATTTTAACTGAAGGTTCTATACACATATAGGTAAGATCTGACCGAAGCTATCTTTGATTTGAGTCTTCAAATTAAAGGTATGATTTTTCTAAAACTGCTGTAGAAAATGCATTTTTCAAGTTTTTGTTTGGTGATTATATTTGTCTCGACTAGCTTTGGTGAGTTGATTTTGGATCAACGATGAACCCTAGTCGAGATGGACATGGCTTGTATATACTTCTGATCATCATCATGTAAAGTGTTAAGATTTCAATTCTGTTTATTGTTGATTCTCATCACCACAACGCAGCCTTTGGATCTTCATATCAAACCATAACCTTTCAACAAGAAGTGATGGACTGATTCCGTTTCGAGTTTAAGGTTTTCAAGGCATCTCGTTATTGTATGTATCAAAGGTTTCTTTGTTGTCACGATTGAACAGTGAATGGTTGAAAGTGTTTCACACAACAGTTGAAGCAAACGATGTATAGCCATGATCACAACAACAACAGTTATGATTATAAATTGTTTACTTATTGTTGGTTCATGGTGTTTCAATAATGATATGCTACAGCAGCAGGTTTAAACAAGAGGTACGTTTTCTGATTTGTTGTTCATTAGAAGCAGCAGATAGACACGTGTGTATGAGAAAAGTAGTTTGGGATTAGGATTCTATTGTTGCACTAACAGCAGGTGTCTATTGAAGAAACCCTAATCCTATGAATGAATATCTGATGTTGATTAAAACTGCTTTTAATTGTGATTATATTGGGCTGTTGATGGAACGTGGCTGCTATTGATAGAAATAGCATTAAGCAGATTAATACGAGTGATTTGTTTTATTAAGTAAACCCTAAATGATAGGGTCAACAACAGGTTTGTATATGGAAGCAGTTATGGATGAGTAAATTATGGAAGATATTATGGATGCCATGAGTCGTGATTGAAAAAGTATCTGCTATAATTCCTAGTATAGGATTGATTTTTACTCCAAATAATATGCTACTGCTTTGGACGACTACATAGCAAGATACTGCTGCATTAAAAGTCAATTCAATCAGAAATAGTAACAAATAAGCAACGCGTTAAAGGTGTCCACTAATTGATATGGGAGGAAGGAGCATCCCTATTAGTGACAGAGCAGCGACGGTTCAGCGACATGACAGAGTGTCACTAACAAATTGGGAGGAAGGAGTACCCAGTTCTGCGATAGTTTAGCAACAGATTCGTGACAGATTATGTGTCGCTAACAGCATCTCAGTGACAGTTCAGTGACCAGCTTTAGGGGGGACAATAAAAAGTGTTGCTATATGGTTTTGAATTGTTAATTCTGCTATCATTACTCAGTTAAGTCTGCTAGGCTTATGGTTAATTCTGCTAGCTTTGTCCGATATGGAACAACACGGACGCATTTGGGTCTCGAACGATGATAAAGTTTATGGTTTGTTTTGGAGAGTATTATAAAGACATTTGATGCAATGACAAGGGTAACTTTTTTGTTGTGTACAAACAAGGATTACAAGTAGATCGCCGGCTGAGGCAATAGTCACATAAGAGAGGATGATGTTATTGCACTTAGATGATTTTCATCAATAATTACCACTTTGAGCTAACTGATTTCGTGATCAAAGAGATGGATTAGCATAGCTTTTAAGGGGAAGCTTATTGTTAACATGTTTTTAACCCTCTACAAAAGCAGGTACTCACTTAAGGGGAAGCGTTCACAAGTTGGCTTATCAACAGATGAACCTCTATATAATGAATACAAAAAGGGGAAAAAAGAAGACTATAGGTTTGCAGCTTGATTTAAAGTGGTGACATGTACAAGAAGATCTTATTTCAAGTGGAAGCTTTGAAGATTGTTTTCATACATGAAGATTGTTTTGTAATATCAAATAGGGAAGATTTGTGGGTTTTGAGATTGTTGATTACAAAACCACATATAAAGAAAAGAAAGAATGAGAAACAACAAGGACTTAATGTGTAATATTAAGTTAGCTTCTTATCAAAGCTAGGTTTTCTTGTAAACCCTAGCCTCCTCTAGTAATAAAAATAGAGGTAGGGTGAATATGTTTTTTAGATACATCCATCAAAGTTAGATCTCTCCAACGAGAGTCTAACGAGTTAGTTATTAGTTTATGTAATAGGTAGTTTATCTAGATAGCATAGTCGACTGATTAAGTCGAATAGTTTAATAGGTTATTAGTATGAATAATGAAAAACCTTAATGATAACATTGATATTCTTAATTGTTATTCGCCGTGCTTTATATCATTCAATGTTTATTATATCTTAGATGGGCAAAATGATCTATGAAGCCTACAATTAGGTTTCAAAAAAGCCTACAGAAGTGGATGTAAGTGGAGCTTCAGATAAAGATGGGGAGGATGATCAAGCCACAAGAAGTGAGTTTGAAAGGCTACTTCAACAAGAAAACTGTACATCTTAAAATCACAAATAGAATTAAATACTGTTATACACTTTTAGTATGCTGGACCACTTTTACTAATGACCTCCATCATCACTATGTTAATGATGCTAAACTGTCTGAGGAACATCTATTTTAACAATTTTCTCCTTTCAAAAAGTGCATTACTCTTCCAAATGATCCGAAATGTGTTTTCATTGATGATATTGGAATTTTTGGTAATGCTATATGATGATTAAGATTGGGAGCAGATACTGACCTAAAACAACTGGAAACAACCATGAATGTCAGTCCTATTCCCACAACCAGAATTGACAAGGATCATCCAAAAGACCAGATCATTGAAGACTTAAATTCAGCTATTCAAACAAGGAGAATGACCAAGATTTTTGATGAACATGCTATGGTTAGTTACATTAATAAGCAGAGGAGAACAAATCACAAAGATTATCAAAATTGCTTATTTGCCTGTTTTCTCTCTCAAAATGAACCCAAGAAAGTGATTCAAGCTCTGGAAGATCCAAGCTGGATAGAAGCAATGCAAGAGGAGCTTCTATAATTTCAACTTCAGAAGGTTTGGACACTGGTTAATCTACCTAATGGCAAGAGGGCCATTGGAACCAAATGGGTCTTTAGAAACAAGAAAGATGAGAGAGGAATTGTCATTAGAAACAAGGCAAGACTGGTTGCACAAGGTTACACCCAAGAAGAAGGCATTAATTATGATGAGGTTTGCTCCTTGTTGCTATGGGGGGGGGGGGGGGGATAGAAGCAATCAAGTTATTTTTGGCCTATGCATCATTTATGGGTTCATTGTGTACCAGATGGATGTGAAGAGTGCCTTCTTATATGGTACTATTAAAGAGGAGGTATGATATTTGCCAACCTCCGGTATTTGAAGATCCCCCACAGTTCCCTGAACAAAGTGTATAAGGTAGAAAAAAGCTTTATATGGATCTACATCAAGCTCCTAGAGCCAGGTATAGACCTTGTCAACCTACTTAATAAAACAATAGATTCTATGAAGAGGCACTATAATAAGACTTTGTCATAAAGAATGACAAAGGTGATATCTTGTTTAGTACCGGTGTAAGTATGATATCCATCCTTGGGTCACAAAGAGTCTTTAGTGATAGTTTGAAATTTTGATGCACAAAGATTTCTAGATAGTTCTATTAGGAACTCAACTTTATTCATAGATTGCAAGAATACTACAAGTGAGGAGAATCTTCATTAGCCAAGACACTATGTGCTGAAATATTGATAAGTTTGTGATTTTGCCACTGTAAAGACAACAAGCACTCCTATGGAACCTAACAAGGCATTGGTCAAGGATAAAGAAGCTGATAGTGTGGATGTTAATTTATACAGATCAATGATTGGATCATTAATGTACCTAATAGCTTCTGGACCAGACATAACTTTTGCTGTTTGTGCTTATGCAAGGTTCCAAGTTACACCTAAAACCTCACATCTTCATGCTATGAAGAGGATCTTTAAGAGTACTGAAAGTCAACCTAAATGGGCCTTTTGTAATCCTAAGATTACACCATTTGACTTGAAGCCTTTTTCAAATAGTGATTATGCTGGTGCCAGCTTGACAGGAAATCCACAACAGGAGGTTTATCAATTTCTTGGCAAGAGATTAATTTCATGGTAATGTAAAAAAGCAAACAATAGTTGCAAACTCCAATACTACTGTAGAGAAATATTTGCTCGCTACATATTGAGCTAGTGGACAGGTGTTATGGATTCAACTTCATGAACACCAAGATTTACATTGATAATAAAAGCACCATTTGTGTTGTAAAGAATCCAGTGTTTCACTCTAAAACCAAGCACATAGATATTAGGCACTATTTTATCAAGGATTCTTATGAGAAGAGACTTATTCTGGTGCTTAAGATCCATACAGACCATAATGTATCTGATTTGTTGACAAAGGGATTTGATGTTAGCAGGTTCAACTATTTAATCACTAGCATTGGACTTCTAAATTTATAGATGCATGGTTTCAGGGGAGGTTAATGGTGTATAAGTGCAGTGGATTATACACAAATGCTATTTGGATTAAAGTTGGAAGGTAAGTATGATGAGCAATTACTTAATACTATTAGGCTTAGCTTTCACTACTTGAAGAAACTTTGTACGACTGGTACAACATGTTTATACTGCTAGGATTGGTTAGTGTTGCTCACAGGTGTTTAAAGATGGTTTTGATGGATGTATTGGGTTAAAGATGCTCTTTGGACCGGTATTAAGGGTTAAATATGGTAAGAAGTTAGTTAGTGCTGCCAGGCTTGCTTTATGCTGTTGGGCAAAAGTTAGTACTGTCAGACATAGAGTTAGTGCTCCCAGGCAAACTTAGTACTGCTGGATTACCTGATAGAGTAATACAGCCAGGGGTCTAATGTGTAATTATAACAGTTTCTTCATCAATAGGTTTCCTAAACTCTATAGAACCCATTCTCAATCACACATTAATCTCACCTAATTTCTCTTATACGCTCTAAATTTACAAACCCTAATCAATTTTTCTTGCCGACCAACTGAATTCATCAGCAATGGCTGATCTTGCATTTGTCAAACAACATAACACGGTTGCTTATATGGAAAAGACTGAGGAGAATGCTGACATACAATAGATATGGACTTCTTGACATCTAGTTGATCAATTTTGCTCTCACTGTAAAGTCCAACAATCTAAGCTTCATACATTGAATAATTTTTTTGGAACATAACTAGTCTCAAAACAATCATTTGAGAAAGCAAATACATTCCAATGTTGATGTAAGGTTTATGGTAGTAAACATAATATCAGAATCATCAGTGAGGAATGATCTTCTCTTTGATGATGAGGATGGTATTACTTGCCTCACAAATGATGAAATTTTTGAAAACCTTGCATTGATGGGGTATGAACAGCTTTCAACAAAACTTACTTTTCAAAAAGGTTCATTCTCTCCACAATGGAAATTCCTGATACATACCATCCTTCATTGTATAAGTTCAAAATCAACTGGCTGGAATGAGTTTTCAACCAATTTGGCTTCAGCAGTTATATGTTTGGCAAAGGGTCAAAAATTTAATTTTTCTAAATTGATTTTTGATGGTATGTTAAGGAACTTGGATCCAAAGAAGTTTTTAATGTATCCAAGGTTTTTACAACTCTTTTTGAATAACCAGCTTAAAGATTTACCAGAACCTTTTAATGATACTTATGAAACACCAAGCCATACTAAAAAGGTTTTCTCAAATATGGCAAGGCAAAGTAAAAGTTTTTCAAGAAAAGTTACTCCACTTTTTGAATCCATGTTGGTGCAAAACCAAGCACCTGAGGGTGAAAGTTTAGTAACACCCCCTAAACCCCAACCCACACCCTCTACATCACAACTAAATATTTCAGAACCTCAAAGTGAACTACTTCAAACTGAAACACCTCCAACAGTTTCCCATGAACCTCAAACTGAAGCTAACATTGAGCAAATACTCCCATCTCCATCTATATATCAAAGAAAACACAGAAAGACACAAAAACATAGGAGAGCCAAAAAGGTTACTGAGTTACCTCAGACTAGTGTGCCTCTAAACCTTGGAGCAGATAAGGCTGTCCATAAGGAGGGGGTGACATTGTGGAAAGGGCTATCACTACTGATGCTAGCTTAGTTGCAGCACAGGACAGTGATAACATAATTAGGACCCAGACCACGGCAATGCCTAATGTTGACATTCCTCAGGGAATGGATACAAGTGCCAGTCCCAGGCGCCAAGAAACCATTAGGGGTGCTCCTACTTAGACTAGGTCTGAGAGAGTGCTTAAATAGCCTAATGAACCACCTCTCCCAGAAGGTCACATGTCTAGAAGTAGGGAGGGCAGGATGGCATATACTTTTGAATTGATGGATATTGTACCACTTACACCCCATGATTCACCTCTCCCAAGAGGTTACACACCTAGAAGTGATGAGGCTAGATTGAAACTGGAAGAATTGATGGCTATGTATACAAAATTGTCAAAACAGGTGCTTGACTTGGAGAAAGAGAAGGATGCTCAAGCTGTGGAGATCCTCAAACTAAAGAAAAATATTAGAAAGACAGAGGAAGTCAAGCATCTCACACCCAAGAAGGAGGATATACAGGTAGGTTGAGTCTTCTGATGATGATTTGGATGAGGAGGATGCATCCAAATAGGGGAGGAAAAGTGACAAGACAACATTAATGTTTAAAGATGGTGACTTTGATAGACTTGATGATGATATGGAAAATGTTGAAGGAGAGACAGTTTATGCTGCTACTTCTGGAGTTAGTACTGTAGAAGCATTGGTTAGTACTGCTAGACCAACTGTTAGTACTGATGAGCCATCTACAAGTGATGTTAGGACTTTAATAGGTGTTTTAGAAGATGAGATGGTGACAATGGCTGACACATTGATAGCCATTATACAAACAAGAACAAGACCATCTTATTTACCAAGACCAACATCAGTGGTGATCACTGATACTAAACAAGAACAAAGAAGACTAACAACACCACCACCATCACAACCATCAGACACTAGATGTAGGTCCTGTGTTTAGGATCTGATTAGCCTTTTGTAAGACGATAGCTAACTTGAATAAATCCAAATCAACTATGTGAGAGACACTGACTACGAATATCAAGTGTTAATGCGGAATCTTAACACAAGAATTAAGAAGAAACAATAATACTAATTTGCTATTAAGCTCTATGCTTCTATCTGATAAGTCAAAGAAGGCAGAAAGTAGTGAAAAGAAAGCTGAAGGCAGCAGAAAGAAATCAATTGGTAAGAAAAGAGCAGGGAAAAGCAAAAACAAGATCAACTATCAAAAGACAAACATAGAATGGATGATGAAAAGGAGACAGATACATGAGGAAGCTGAAGAAATGGAAGAAGCTGGGATGAAAAAGCATATAGAGGATTTTAAGATGATAGGAAATATCCATTGATGTTATACCTCTAGCTAACCCACAAAACCTCCAATAATTGTTAACTATACAATTGTATTAAAGAGGGACATAAGGGATTCGAATTACTTGATAAGAGCAAATGGAAGTTCAAATAGATATTTATCCTAATCAATGATGGAATATCTATTTGAACTTCCATTAGCTCTTATCAAGTAAATATAATCCTTCGGTCCCACTTTAACAATCTTATAGTTAACAATTATTGGAGGTTTTGGTAGCTAGAGGTATAACATCAATTGCTATTTCCTATCATCTTAAACTTCCTCTATATGCTTTTTCATCCCAGCTTCATCATCTTCTTCAGCTTCCTCATGCTCATCTGTCTCTTTATCATCCTCCATTCTTTGTCTTTTGAAAGATTCTTGTTTTTGCTCTTTCCCTGCTCTTTTCTTACCAATTGATTTCTTTCTGCTGCCCTTAGCTTTCTTTACACTACTTTCTGCCTTCTTTGACTTATCAGATTCAAGTTCATCCTTTTTTTCTTTTAAAACTTTATTCAGTTCCTTCTTTGCTTTTCACCACCTCTAAATCCATAGGAATAAAAGTATTTACCCTTGTCATTTCATTATCAAACAACTTCTAAATCTCATCATAGCTCTTGCTCTTTAATTGATTATATTTGTATCCACCTATATTTTTAAGATAGGTAAACATTAGATTTCTCTTTTAAGCTTTAGTTGGTGGCTTTCTTCTTTTCTTTTCAGCTCTAAGCTTTGCAAATTGTTTCTTTCTTTTGTTCATGAGCTCTACAAACAGTCTTGATCTTTCTTCAATGGTTATCTCTCCATGTTCTTCTGCTTGTAGCCTCTGAGCTAATTCAAAATCTGCCTCCATCATAGCTTGTGTGTTATCCCATTATTCAATTAAAGCTATGTTGGATTCCTCTTCCTTTTTCCTTGCAAGCCTTTCTTCTTCAATGAGTTCAGCTTGTATTTGAGCTTTAAGATTTCTAGCCATTTCTTCATCAAGAGCAATTTGATCCTTTTTCTTCAATGGCACTTCAGGTTCATCCATCTTAGCTTTCCCTTTATCCTTGATGCTTGAAGAAGATACTGATGTTGGTGTTCTTGTTGTGCTTTCACCAGCATCTCTAAATGTAATGCCTTTAGCTTTGGGAATTGTTGAAGGTGTTGTTGTGGTTGTACTATGTACTGGCTCTTGTATCACAACCTTAGATTTTGCACTCTTCAATTTAGCCAATGTTTGAGCTAAGGTAATCTCTACTTCAGTTATAATAGGTGGTGACACAGCAGTAGTAGAGGGAGCAACGGATTGTAGGGGCATCACTATCTTCAACACCAGTACTAACCTCTCTTTCATCAATTTTTGCACTTTTCTATTGTTTCTCACCAAATTCCATATCCACAATTACCTCATCATCATGAAGATCATCTATATCAAACATTTTTGCATCATCTAACCTCCCCTGGGTTTCATCAATAATTTTTATCCTCCCCTGTTTGGATGCATCTTCCTGAGCACCCAAACTCTTCATATCCTCAGAGGATTCAACCCTACTAGATTCACTAATTTTCCTTAATCTTTGTAACCCTGTAGTTCTTGATTTCTTTTTCCTTTCCAACCTTTGGACCCGCTTCTTTAAACCAGCAATCTCCTTTGCTTGAGCATCGTTTGCCTTTTTCTAAATCAAGAACCTGTTTTTGTAAGTTGGTACACAAAATCATCAATTCTGTTAGTTGCATTCTATCCTCACCACTGAGAAGTGGATCATTGGAAGGTATAGGAACACTATCATCATGATGTGTCTCATCTTGAGGAACTTTAGTTTCCTTTCTCTGTTTCCTTCTAGACTGCTTCTTTTGAGGTTTAGAGGATGATGGTTGAGTAGTAATAGGTGTCTGTTGAGAATCAGTAGGAATGCCTGAATCTACACCCTCATCTTGAGTAGCTTGAACCATCATTGTTGCAAACAAGGGTGTTAGTCTTCCAGAAAAATCTTTTCCTTCTCTCTTCATATTGGCAAAGGTTTTCTTTGTGTGTGAGGGGTTAACATAAATCTTTTTGTGATGTGACATATCCCCAAGCTGTTGATTGATAAACACTTATACAAAACGTAGATACATCATAAATTTGACCCCTCCCTCTAAGTGCTTTACCATAGCATCAAAGATATACTTAGAGAAATTAAATTTTTGGTTTGTGGCCAAGCATATGATTGCAGAGGCCATTGTGCTATTGAATTCATTCCATGCAGTAGATTTCGCACTAAGGCATTGTGTAATAGTATGAATTAAAAACTTCCATTGTGGAGAAAAGAAAGCTTTATAAAATGTAAGGCTTTGAGAAGGTTTTTCAAACCCTATCCGTGCTAGTTCTTCAAAGATAGTAGCAGTCGACAAACAATCAATACCACCAACATCTGCTAAGTGAAGATCACTTCTACTGCTTGACTCCATGATGATCACCCTCTTTTTATCAACTAGGGCTTGTAACTGACGTTCACCATTGATAGTGTTTGCCTTTGCTATTGTCCAAAACTGTTCAATGCAAGATGTGTAGAGGATAGGATTGACAGTTAAAGCATAATGAATTTGGTTAGCATTTAGAAAATTGATAATTTCATGAAACCCATCACTTTTAGTAGGTTTTTCCAAGAATGCAACCATATTGTGAGTATCAGCAAACGTTAGGGTTGACATTGTTTTGTGATTATATGATTAAAGATGAAATTGAGTTAGGGTTTATGTTTAGAGAGTGTTTGAATGATTGAAATTGAATAAAGAATCAAATGAAATACTGAATTGAAGTATTTATAAAATCACCCTTAACAGCAGGAACTTGAACTGGCAGCATTAAATAATTCCTAACAGCATTAACTTAAACTGACAGCAGTAACTCAACAGCATCAACATAAGCTTAGCAGCACTAAGATATACCAGCAATAGAAATTTTATGCTTAACAGTATTAAGTTATATTACCAGTATCATCCTGAGGCTAACAACAGTAAGTTTGAGCTACCAACATTAATCTTCAATTTCATTCCAAAAAGGACTTCAATCATCAATTAGTTCTTCTCACAAGCTCTCTTTCGGTTTTTATGCTCAGAATATATCTTAATTCTTTTTGCTCACAAAATCACTCTTTTTGGTTTTTATTCACACAGCTCTCTTTCTGTTTTTCAACTCACAATTTCTCTCTTTTCTTTTTCCTCACTATTTCATACAGACTTTGTACACTTTGCCATCAATTCCAATTATTTCATACTGTCCTCTCCACTTCCAAGTGTGTAACCTCTTGAGAGAGGTGGATCACTGGACTATTTAGATGTAGTCTCAAACCTAGTTTGAGCATCTACACCCCCCAATATGGTATCTTGGCACCTAGGACCACTACCTAAACTAATTCCCTAAGGACTTGATCCATTAAGTGTTACCATGGATTGGGTCCTATTGATGTTACCACTGTCCTGCTCTACTTCTAAGCTAGAAGCAGTAGTGGCAGCCCTTTCCATTATGTCATCTAACTCCTTATAGACAGCCTCATCACCAACCTTTACAGGGGGGGCACTAGACTGAGGTATCTTGGTGTCCTGACCTCTTTTGACATGCCTAAATGTTTTTGAATCTTTTTAACACACTTTTGATATTACATATCCTTCCATACATGCTTTGACTGTATAAATAAGTAGCCTCCCCTAAAACAATGCTTCAAGGGGTAAGTATTTGCCCAACAGTTGTAACCTTGGCTCTTATGACATCCCATCAGTATTATCTTTTGCCTGGCAGTACTAATTTTCTCCCTAGCAGTATTAAGAGATGTCTAATAGTATTAACTCTATCTTCAATAATTATACAACAACATGCCTCTATTAATCACAATCATACTAGAAAAGACTAGATAGACATGTGAGAATTCATGAGGATCCATATTTATGCATAACCCATGAATAAAAGTTAAAAACTGTGATCCAAGAACATTAACTTCCTCTTAGCATTACTTCAGAGGTGAAGCATTCAACATCAAGTATTCAATATGCTTAACCTGCAGGTGTTAGTCCATAGCCAAAAATACACAATCCAGAGTATTTTCTTCTTGACAACATTAAGTATGACTAACAATTTTAACAAGTAGTTTTAAGTATAACTAGCAGTACTAATTGACAAGACTAACAGTACTAATCCTTTACAAAACTTTTACAAAGACATAAAGAGATGTAGACATTTAAGGATTAAACATTCCAATACTTGAGACCAAGTACTGAAACCTTCCCGCATCAAAACCTTTTGTAAGAAGATCTGTAACATTATAACCAGTATGAATTTTAACCATTTGAATTAACTTTTTAGCATTGCAATCTCTTATAAAATGATGTCTAATCTCTATATTTTTTTTTTAAAAATGTTGAACATGATTTTTAATAATGCAAATATTACTGTTATTGTCAATATTAATGACATTGTTCATGAAATTATACCCATAATCTAGCAATTGATTTTGAATCCAGAGTACTTGTCCACAACAACTAGCAGCAGCCACATATTCAGCTTCAGTTGTAGAAATGGCAACCACATTTTGCTTCTTACACTGTCATGATATCGACCTGTTTCCCAAAAACTAACAACCTCTAGTTGTAGACTTCCTATCTTGTGTTGCTCCAGCATAGTCACTATTAGTATAAGCAACTAATTCAAAAGGAGAATCCCTAGAGTACCAAAGGCCTAAAGTTGG
>BQNB010034324.1:0-51685 GCA_026074375.1 Tanacetum coccineum
ATGCTATCCTGATATATTATTTCCTAAGTCCTTACTTTTGCCATTAAGACCCCACTATCATGAACCGTTAATTACTTTTGGGAGTAAGCGTGAATGCTGTGAATAGATCTATTTGAGACTGAGCTTCCCCGTTGGTGTACCTATACTTTCTGGTAACCAAACGCACTTCATTTAAAACACTATGCAGGTATTTTTCAAAGGCACCCATTGGGGAAACTTATTGTGATTATTGATTATCTCAAGGTCTCGGTGCATGAGCTTCGGGTAATAATACTGTTTTCTTTAATAATTGTACTCATTGCAATTATTACACTTATGGGTGTATAAAAACGTAACCCACTATTGAACTTGTATTTAAACTGTTTACTATAAACCTATCAATATCACTCAACCTTTGTGTTGACCTTTTTAGCATGTTTATCTCATGTATTTGAGCAACTTATGGCACGGAGTGGCACGGACTTGAAGATGGCTAAACTGTTATCATTCAAACTTTATGTTTTCATGTAGATTTTGGGACCTCTATTTGTAAAAACTCTGATAAATTAATTAATGATAACTTATCTTTTAAAAACGTCTCTTTTGAGTCGTTTTCTATGATTATGACTGTTGTACTATGAAATAATACCCCAGATTAGCTTCCACTGCTATATGTCAAAAATAGGTGTGTTATACTTGTGTTTAAAAATATGCAAAGTGTAAAATGAGGTTTGATCATAATGTAACATAACAAACATGTACGAACCTGTGTTGTAACATACGAGGAATCGAGACGTGGAGATGTGTTGATGTATATTGACACAAAATATAATTACGGGTAACTTTACAATTTACGTTATGTATTACAAGTTACATGTTTGTCATCAACAAAACAAACAAGACTGTGTAGATTAAATACCGTAATATTTGCACTAACAGTATCCAACTCTAAATCATGTGGAGGAACAAATCCTATTTTGCCTGCACGTGTTTGTTACGTGTTTCACATCCCTCCTGAAAATGGCCTTTATAGCAGCCTTCAACAGGTTAGCGTTGAACCATATCTAAGATTGACATTCCACACACACAAAACCTACTTGCATCTCAAGTCTGAGGATGAGAGACAAAACCACTTGCGAGATTCACTATTGACGCCGATCCATGTAGTGAATGCTCGTAGGTTGGGTCAGTCCAATGTTCATCCAATGAACAACATATGAGTTTGGCGGCATCATCCATTAATATTCATACTATATGAATATGACCAAAACACTCACATTTGTCTTATTTAAATGATACTCCCGTATCATCAACTGACAATGGACGATTTAGAATAAATAAATTATTCATGGAATTAAACATGCTAATATAGGACACAGTTATATAAATGAATACGATCATACCAGGTATATCAATTCATTGTTTAATACAACTGCTTAACGTTCCATTATCCAAATACTAAAAACATATATACATGAGACTACTAGCAGGTCAAAGTTCAATGTTCCTAGCATGATAAACATGTTTGGTACAAGACATTGACTTTGTAAAAAATACCAACTAAGTTGTCATCTGAGTGAACTTTGAGAATACTTGTTTCAAAACTCATAAGCAATGAAGGTTTTGAATAATACGATGATTGTCATTTTGTATATGTGCGTTCAAGTGCTAATACTAGCATCGCCATAACATATTACATAGGTTGTTTGAAGCAAGCAAAACCACTTATATAAGACATTCTTCTTAACAGCTTCCCAAACTGTGAAGTATTCTTATTCTTTAATGCATAGTGCATCAATGCTTTCAATCAAGCATGTCTAGTCAACAAAATTATCATTTATGATGAAATCCTGCTATGACTAGGATTAAGAATCATCTCAATCAAAATAAGCATTACTGTATAACCTCAACACTAATCTCCTTTTTTTTTAAATCCATAAACAATGAACATGTCTTTAGTCCTTTGCAGGCCTTTTAGAATGTTCTTTTAATAGTAGTCTAATGACTTTCACTTAGTTACTATGGTTGTCGATTCATCTTGCATTCATGCAAGTGTTACATTTAGTCTAATACATATCATGACATACATAATGAAACCTTTAGCTAAACTAAACGTTTTCATCCATGTTTTCAATCTCATTAGGTGAAATAGAACTTTGAGTCTTGCTCAATGATGTGTTATATTGTGTTAGTCTTATTAATCGCGTGTGTTTATCCTAATAAACATATGCTCCAAGGTTGTTTGTTTTATTTTCATTATTTCTTGTTCGAAATATTATTCCAAACTAAGGGTTGAGATCTAGCTTAGGTGAAATATTATTTCAAATATGTTCATAACATATGAGATATAAGAAAACAAAACATAATGCCCCGGCTAGCTTTAAGGTGTACTTAAGAGTTATCTTTGTTTCAATCAAAATCAAATTATTGATTTAAATTTAAGATTCCAGCTCTTAGATGCATGCTCTAATCCACACTTAGATTTTTGCAGCTTGCACATTTTCTAAAGATAACTTGGATTCATAAACTCTTTTGATTACACAATGTCCTCGCAAAGGTAATCATTCAAGAAGGAGTTTTAACATTCAATTTCCATATTTCATACTCATGAAATCAAGTATGGTAATTAATATCTTTATTCATTTAACGCATGCAAGGAAAAGAAGCTTTAATCACAGTCAATCGCTTGAGTATAAGTAAAACCCTTACCATAAGGCTTGCGTTTAAATGTGTGTACATCTTTGTCCATATCAGTCTTCTCCTAGAAGAACCAATTTAACCTCTCATTCTAACCGATTGGTGAAAGATCAATCAAATTCCAAAATGATTTTCTTTAATGGAATACATTTCAACATTTATTATGTTGTTAGCTAATGCATTCAGAAGGTTGTGTAAGAAGAGACTTTCTCCAAAACAAATGCTCCCACTTACTTCGTGTAAGAGGAGACTTTCTCTAAATACGCAGCAAGTCGAGCAATAATATAATTGTTCTCATTTGGGAGGTATAATATATGCTGGCAGTTCTTGACTTTAGTTTGCTAATGTCACGCTTAACGTGGTCTCAACAAATTCAGAACTTCAGTTAAGACTTAATGGGAGTCTTCCCATTCCATAACCTAATGGTGTCTTAGTTATCTTCTTGGTTGAACCTTATTGAGTAGACACATGGCTTACTCAATTTGTTAACCTTGATAAGATTAAAGGTAGGGTATTTAAAGTTATCAAAAAATGAACAATATTAACAGAATTTAATTTTACACATCAGACATACCACAACGATGTGATATTCTATGAGTAATTGGATTGTTAGATAGTACCACAATTCCTTAGATAACCTAATACCCTTTTTCTCACATACTTGCCCATTTATTCAAACATAATGGCATTAATAGTAATTTCAAGCCAATTGCATGCTATGACATAGAAGTCTTATAGAAGTTTAAGGATTTTATGTACATATCTTAACAAGAAGACATAACACGTTAATCGCTAACATTATGTTATAAGTCTTAAAGAAGTTCAAGGATTTTATGTACATGTCTTAACAAGAAGACATAACACGTTAATCTTTTGGGATGGAGGGAGTACCTATTTCATCACCAGATCCTATTACTCCACCAGCTATTTTGACTCTATCTCCGATATTACCACCATCACTACTATTTAATCCTCGATATTTCTTTATTCCTGAAAAACTATTACCACCTAAGAAACGAATCTGTTCCCCATCTTCCTCCTCAACTACGTTATCTAATCCATCTCGGAATCAAACTAATTGGATATCACCACATCCTCAGTTTATATCCCTACCCCACCTCAAGTATTTAAAAGGAAAATGTCAATAAATGTATCTGAAACATCATGAGAAACAAGTCGAAGATATTTTGAACTACTTAGATGAACTCTCTCTTCACCGCATTGAGAAAATGGAAGAAGGACGTATTAATGGTAACAAACTAAAGACCGAACTTAAGGGAATCCGCACTCAGATTATCAGACTTCAAAAGGAACGGTTAGGGCAAAAAGATAAGATGGCTTTGAATCAATACAGAATTTCCAATCTTGAACAAATCATTGAGAAAATCCAAGCTCGTCACCAAACAGATCAGGAGGATATTTATAAAGGCAATCCCTTTTCGTATCTTATTGTTTCCAACTTATCGCTCTTTCATCATTATTTCCACTAATTGCATCATTATCTCCGTCTTCATGAATCATACCATAACCCCTAAGTGCTTAAAATTCAAAAATAAGCATTTCTCTTTAAGCATTTTAAGCATCACATTTTCTTTTAAATATTACCTTTCAAAACTTGTGATGTCATTCTATACGCTTTATCTGTGTATGATAAATGCCTCCAAAAGTACATCACATCTGAAACACACCTAACTTTGGATGCCATCCGGCAACTGATTGTTGATTTTACTGCAGCCCTGGAAGCACAGACTGCTGCCATGGCAAGTGCTAGCAATCCCAATAGGAACACTAGACCTAGAGAAATTCCTGTAGCAAAAAGAGGAAACTACAAAGAATTCATAAACTGTCAACCTTTCTACTTCAATGGTACGGAAGACTCGGTGACCTCACCGCTGTTTAACCGTACGAATCAGTATTTTCTCGTACAAGTGTGCCGAGGACACAGAGTGACTTTGCTACTGGTACTTTAACTGATGATCCTTTGTCCTGTGAAATGCATATGCCCAGCCTATGGAATAGAGCAGCAATCAGGCCACCAGTATAATTGCTTTATTTCTTGGTACATCTTGTCAGAACCTTGATGAACAAAATATTTTGACTTGTGGGACTCATGCATAATCAGAGTCCTTAGATCACCATAGCATGGCAACCAACTTCTGTTATTTAAACATAACATTTCGTCAGCACGCGGTTCTAACTTTTCTTTCCTGAGCTTTCTTGGTTCCTTTGAAGCTTCAATTAGAATACCTCCCACATCTTCAGACTTAAGGTTTTTTTGGTTTTCTTGCCTCAGTCTGAGCTCCCAAAATTTTATTGGGAAGATCCAAACCAATAGTCATGACTAAGGCTCAAACCCGCAGTGGCTCTCGTTCTTTCCTGCTTAAACATTGGCCATCACATTTGCTTTCCCCGGGTGTTAACGAATCTCACAATCATAATCACTAAGAAATTCCAACCAACGACGTTGTCTCATGTTTAATTCTTTTTGATCAAGGATGTGCTGTAAGCTTTTGTGATCAGTGTACACAGTACACTTGGTTCCATACAGATAGTGCCTCCAAAGTTTTAGAGCCAACACTACTGCCCCTAACTCTAAGTCGTGGGTTGTGTAGTTCTTCTCGTGAATTTTTAGTTGTCGTGATGCATAAGCAATCACCTTCTAATTTTACATTAAGACAGCACCTAATCCCTTATGCGAAGCATTACAATAAATGATAAAGTTTTCAGCTCCTTCAGGTAAAGCCAAAATAGATGCACTACACAACTTTTCTTTCAATAGTTGGAAGGTTGCTTCTTGTTTGTTACCCTAATCAAACTTGAACTTCTTCTGGGTTAGTGGTCATTGATTTGGAGATCTTTAAAAACCCTTTAATGAATATCTGATAGTATCCGGCAAGACCTAAAAATTAACGAATCTCCGTTGAAGTCTTAGGAGATGCCTAATCTTTAATTGACTCGATCTTGGCGGGATCTACGTGAATACCCTGGCCATCAATCACGTGACCGAGAAATTGTACTTTGGGGATCTAAAATTCACATTTAGAGAATTTGGCATACAACTCCTCTTTCTTTAGCAACTCCAAGATTAGCTTCAGATGCTCTTCGTGCTCTTGTTTTCTCTTTGAATAGATCAGAATATCATCAATAAAGACAATCACAAATTTGTCCAGATATGGTTTGCACACCTGATTCATAAGATCCATAAATACAACAGGTGCGTTGGTCAAACAAAATGGCATCACTTGAAATTCATAATGTTCATATCAAGTTCTGAATGCGGTCTTCAGGATGTCTTCTTCACGAACTCTTAGTTGGTGCTAACTCGACCTCAAGTCGATCTTTGAGTAGATCCATCCTTCTTCTTGACAAACAATATCGGAGCTCCCCAAGGTAAGGAACTGGGTTTTATGAAGCCTTTGTCGGAAAGCTCTTTTAGCTGGTCTGGCATTTTTTTCATTTCGGACGGAGCCAATCGATAAGGTGCCCGTGCTACGGGTGCAGCACCAGGTATCAAATCAATTTGAAATTCCACTTGTTGGGCTGGTGGAATACCCGAAAAGTCCTCAAGAAATACTTCAGGAAAATCTCAAACAATGAGTACATCCTCAAGTCGTTTCTCCTCCGACTTGTCTTCCGCCTTCTTCGTGGTAACATGTGCCAAAAAGACTTGACATCCTTTCAGCAAATACTTTTGGGTGTTGGTGCATGAGATGATGTTTAATCGAGACCCGTGTTTATGGCTGCTTTCGTCACCACGAACAATTAAGATTTTGTTTCCAAAGGGCATACGAACGATCTTCTCAGCACAGACAATAATGGCCTGATATATTGATAACCAGTCCATGCCGATTATGATGTCAAAACTACCCATCTACATGGGCATTAAGTCGATGTTGAATAGGTGGTTTAGAAGATTTAAAGTGCAACCCCGAATATATAACAACCCAGAATTTTCATCAGAAGCAAAATCAACCTATTTTACTATGATCACAATTGTATGGGGAAATTTTTCACTTTATTGCATTGCCGATATCTCAATATGCAATGTAACTTGCATAACTAAAGTAGACGAGCTCACGCAACCTACCTATGGCAATCCTATCTTCATATATGTCAAGCAAACATCATAACATGTCAAGTCAATATCATCATATCCTTTTTAAAAAGTACATTATTCCTATAATGTACCAATTGCAACGTTATATTATGACGGGCTTTAAACCGTTATCGTATATCTCTAAAACCATAATTCCATGAAAGATTAATATCTAAAGTGAATGTACAAGCTACTAAAGAATATGTACAAGTAATATAACATCTCATTTAAAATATAAACTCCCTCCAAGTTAAGTACAAGTCTTATAAAGAACAATATATAAGTCATTAAGCATGATCTCCAAAATAGCTGTTTTACCTCCATTTTCATTCTAATTTCTTCACCACCACTTTTGTACAAGCTACTATACTCAATGTACAATGTGTAAACCCTACTTATTCTATTCATAAACTCTCATACATATTTTTACACTCAAAACCCTAATTCAAAACCCTAAACCCTAAAACCGAGCTAGTTTCTAAACCGTGACCCGTTTCTTGGTTTTTATCCATCATAACCCCAAACCAACACTCAAATTAGTTGTAATAACTTAATTTACAACATTAATAATCATATAAAATCATCATTTCATCATTTCATTCCAATTATATGAAAAATGAATCCGAGAAACCCTAAACGTACCAAAATAGAGCATTTGACCCGTTTACTCATTTTTAACCATTTAAACCACCAACAATTAATCAAGTGTCATTGTAAACTCATAAAATGAGTTTACAATCCATCATATATCATTTTACTAGCAATGTACAAAATTTATAAGCCATGAAAACCCTAATGAACTTATACGTGCCTTAAAATAACCCGTGACCTTGCTAACTCATTTTTGACCCATTTTAACCCAAACGACTTATCAACTTTTGATTATAATCCTTAATACAAACCTTAAGATCAGTAATCCATCATCTTGGATCAAGTACACACGAATTACAAGCTCAAAAACCCATTTCGAGCCCTAGTGTACCCGCGACCTTCATTCTTGCAAATTGACCTATTTTGAAGTTATTCTTTGCAATCAAGAACCTCATGACTCACCTCATTGATCCCTAAACAGATTACAAGCTGCTCTAAGCTCATATCATGGATAGAAAAGAGCCACATCCCCTTTCTTTGGCCCTAAGTCTTGTCGTGGCTAAGGAACACCACAAACACCCTCCACATCACCTATTCTACTACCATAGCATCACCACATCATCCTTACAGCTCCTCTAACTCAGCCACTACAGAAATGAGACACCTCACCCCCTCACCTTGGTCCTTAAGTTTCAAAAATGCTATAAATAGGGCCATAAACCATTCATTTCAACTCATCCCCCACTTCCTCCTCTATAACGCATCATAGAATCTATCCTTTTCTCAATATGTATTCTAAGAGATCCTAAGAAGTCCCAAGAACAGAAGTGAAGAAAAAAAAGCCAAGAAAAGCCCGGGAATCGTTATTCTAGGCATACGAAGCTAAAAGTCCCAATTTCGACCCGTTTTCAAGCTATAAGCTCAATACCAGGTTCTATAATCTTCATACCTGCTCCTACACCCTTATAATGTTCATATGATCATAAATAAACTCTTGTTAAAGTTTTATAACTCAATTCATGCTCTTTTTCCGTTTTGATCCAAAACCGTACACCCGAAACCCTAATTTTATGTTTTTCTTAAAAGTAAATGTTATAATGGCTAAATATTGTTATAATCTATCCTAACATGCTTAACGAATGTTATTATAACTACTTTATTGAATATTTAAGGAATTTGAACTTAAAACCCGCGCGTTTACGTTTTGAAACCTAATTTGACCCGTTTTGCTTCCTAGCTTAACGAATCGTTATTTTAAACTTTTGTTATGTTAAACCTTCATATTTTAGCTTATATTAATAAGCTATAACCTGCAAATGTCTTTTGGAATGTTAAAATAAGCTTGCATGGCAATTCGGACTTGTTTTGCAAAAGTATTCCATGCAAGGGGTATATATCGTAACTTTCTGAAACTTATAACTAAAGGGGCTAAAAATGTCATTTTATCAAAGTTATAACTATAGGGGTCTATTATGTCACTTTCCAAAGTACAAGGTTTACTTGGTATATCTTTTAAAGTTGAAGGACCAAACTCGTAAAAGTGCAAACTCCAAGGGTATATTTTGCCACTTTTCATTCTCAAGGGTCTAAAATGTAACATTTTGAAAAAGTATAAAATCATGTTCAAAACCTTACCAGACATAACTTTAATTAACGCTTGACGTGCTTAACATTTCTAGATATTGATCAAAACGCTTAAAACCGATTATGTTATAACAATTATGTTAAAACCGATTATGTGCTTTTAAAAATCATGTCCCGGATCTCTATTGTACCACAATACTAGGGAGCTTCATATTAAGGAGTTTCATGCTTCATTAGTAAGGGGTTTTCATTCTTGGTATTACGTTTTTCTGACGGAGTGGTGGAGTTTACGATTTAAAGTGCCCTTGTCCTCAAAACGTTTACTGGAATGACTTTGAATTATGACTGGCCCGAACAGTGATACTATAATTCCAAACTTTCCATCAAACTCGTGTAACAATATTAAACTCTTAGAACCAACGTTCTAGAATACAATCGCTCCTAAGACTTGACATCTTTACTTAGGTTGCGTGATGTGGCGTGTTTTCTAATCATTTGCTATATCAACATTCCCTGTTAAGATTGTGATAAGGTCGTCAAGCTTTCATTTTTGGATATTGTATTACAATTACCTATCAGGTGAGATCCTCATAGCCTCGCCTTTTCAATTTTTAATATTTTTTAAAACCCGCTCGATGGGGATTACATCTGGTTTACAAACTCTTTTACATACTCGTTTATTTTATAACAATGTGATTACTTTTCAAAGACTTAGTGAAGTTCATAACCTCGCCTTTACTTATTTACATGTTTTATAAACCCGCGAGGGGGATACATGCTTGTTTACAAACTCTTTTATATACTCGTTTATCTTATAACAATGTGATTACTTTTCAAAGACTTAATGAGTTCATAACCTCACATACTTTATAAACTCGTAATACCTGCTATAAACCATGAATACAAGTGTTTTCTAAACACTGTATTGTATCTGATATATTATTGCTAATACTGGAAGTATCTCTGTTGGGTAGTTTCTCCCAAGATCTTCAATCTATTTGGGGTATTATCTCTCACTATCTCTTCAATATCTATTTGGGTAGTTATCTCCCAATATCTCTTTAATATCTCTTTGGGTAGTATCTCCCAATATCTCTTTAATATCTCTTTGGGTAGTATCTCCCAATATCTCTTTAATATCTCTTTGGGTAGTATCTCCCAATATCTCTTTAATATCTCTTTGGGTAGTATCTCCCAATATCTCTTTAATATCTATTTGGGTAGTATCTCCCAATATTTCTTTAATATCTATTTGGGTAGTATCTCCCAATATTTCTTTAATGTCTCTTTGGGTAGTATCTCCCAATATCTCTTTATGTGATTCATGAGTTTAGGGTGATAATACTGTTCTCCATGATAATACTGTTCTCCAGGATAATAATGTTCTCCATGATAATTATCCCTGCAATACCAATATTTCCATTATGATAACTTGTATTCAACTATTACATTTCAAACCTATGAATTTCACTCAACCATTGTGTTGACTTTTTAGCATGTTTATCTCAGGTAATTGAGCAACTTATGGCACGGAGTGGCATGGACATGAAGATGGCTAAAACTTGTTATCATTCACATTGTATGTAACTAGATTTTGGGACGTGCCTTTGTAAAACTCTGATTTTAAATGAATAATAACGTATCTTTTAAACAAGCGTCTCTTTTGATTCGTTTTCTATGATTATGATTGTTGTATCCATGAAGTAATACCACAGATTAGCTTCCGCTGCTATATGTAAAAATGGGGGTGTTACAAATTGGTATCAACGCCATGGTTATAGAGAACATGGTCAAAACCTTAACTATAACCACTTTTCTTTTTTAGCCATCAAAGTCCTCCGTGCTACTGCATTCCCAGAACAGTTTGTAAAGATACATAACTATTATACTATATTATACCATAAATAACTTATGTTATTTACAACTGGGTTTTTAACAGAACGATGTCTTCTCCCAACCACTCTACTTCCGATATTGAGGATGCTTTTTCCTCTATGAATATTCTTAACTATACTTCGGTCTCAACAGATTATTTCCCAACTTCATCAGAAAGCAATTCTTTTAACTCTTCGGAAGATTCTAGGGACGGTATGATCCCACCAACATTCTCACTTTTCTATAATAATCCATATTTGAAGGACGTGCAAGCATTTTATGCTAAAGAATTACCTATTCCATCACCATATCCTATTACTCCACCAACTATTTTGACTCCATCTCCAGTATTACCACCATCACTACTATTTGATCCTCGATATTTCTTTGTTCCTGAAGAACTATTACCACCTAAGAAGCGAATCCATTCCCCATCTTCTTCCTCAACTACGTTATCTAATTCATCTCAGAATCAAACTTGTAATTTGGTATCACCATCCTTCTCAGTTTATACTCCTACCCCACCTTAAGTATTTGAAATAGGAAAATGTTCAAATAAGATGTATCTGAAACATCATGAGAAACAAGTCGAAGATATCTTGAATTATTTAAATGAACTCTATCTTCACCGCATTGAGAGAATGGAAGAAGGACGTATTAATGGTAACAAACTAAAGACCGAACTTAAAAGAATCCGTACTCAGATTATCAGACTTCAAAAGAAGTGGTTAGGGCAAAAGGATAAGATTGCCTTTGCTCACTATAAAATTTCCAATCTTGAACAAATCATTAAGGAGATCCAAGCTCGTCACCAAACAGATTAGGAAGATCTTTAGGATGTCAACGAACTCTTAGACTATTCATAGCTTTATCCTAGCCACGGGATGTGTGGTATAAATAAAAACGCTTGTCAAATCTTGACTATGTACAGTAAAAAGGCAAGTTGTTTATACAAAGGAATCCCGTTTCGTACCTTATTTCTAGCTTATCTCTCTTTTATCATCATCTCCATCATTTGCATCACTATCTCTGTCTTCATCATTATGAATCATACCATAACCTCTAAGTGCTTAAAATTTAAAAATGAGCATTACTCTTTAAGCATTTTAAACATCACATTTTATTGTGATATCATTCTTACTACGTGTTGTCTTATGTTGATAGAATGCCTCCTAAAAGGATGTCAACATCTGAAACACCAGCCATAACTTTAGCTGTCATCCAGCAACTCATTACTGATGGTATTATTGCCGCTCTGGAAGCACAAGCTGCTACCATGGCAAATGCCAATAATCCCAATAGGAACACTGGAACCAGAGAAATTCCTGTAGCAAAAAGAGGAAACTACAAAGAATTCATAAATTGTCAACCTTTCTACTTCAATGGCATGGAAGGAGCTGTTGACCTCATCCGCTGGTTTGAACGTACCGAATCAGTATTTTGTCGTAGCAAGTGTGCCGAGGAAGACAGAGTGACATTTGCTACTGGTACTCTAACCAATGATGCCTTGTCTTGGTGGAATGCATACGCCCAACCTATCAGAATAGAAAAAGCCAATAAGATTACCTATACCGAATTGAAAAGGCTCTTGACCAATAAGTATTGCCCTCGAACTGAAGTTAAGAAAATGGAAGACGAATTTTACAACTTGGTTGTGAAAGAAGATGATCTCAAGACTTACATTAGAAGATTTCAGGAATTGGCAGTCTTATGTCTAAACATGGTGCCAAATTCTGAGAAACTTATGGAAGCTTTCATCGGGGGATTGCCCCAAAGCATTAAAGGAAACGTTACTGCTTCAAAACCTCAGACTCTGGAGGAAGCCACCAACATAGCTCACAGACTAATGGATCAAATAATAAAGCATGATTCTGTGCAAGAAACCAATGATCATAAACGAAAGTTTGAAGATAAAAGAAACACCATCGACAACAACAACTACCCCAAATATCGCAACAACAATAACCACTCCAACAATCGCAACAACGACAACTATCAAAATAACCATAACGATCACAACCGTAACAATGATTACCACCACCAGCAGAATAGAAGACAAGAAACTGTTAGGACTTATCCTGCCAAAAGATACCATGGAAACCTTCCTTTGTGTACAAGATGCACCCTGCATCACACAGGAGTTTGCACTGTCAAGTGTCGGACTTGCAACAAAGTGGGTCATCTGACCAGAAACTGCAGAAACAAAAGATCAACCGCTGAAAACAACTCTTGAGGATACTCAGGTTCGCCACCAGTTACATATGAAGGATCTTCTGAAACCCACTTCATAAACCCCAAACACCAAGCTACAATCCTTGTCATTTGTTGCTTTTATCTAGAATCCTACCCCAAGACACGTAGCATAAGTATCAACACTCTTAGAGTTTCGGTGATGTAAGATATGTAAATTTATCCATGAAATAATAAAGGGATTATTTCATTTCATCTTGTTATTTGGTGATATCAAAACTCGACGTCATTTGTCAATTCTATTATGTTCAACTCTGAATACTCCCCTCATACCTTTAAAACACTTATTATCATTGAAATACGACGAAAATGGGCATCATTGCAACTAATATCTCATTATTCTTCTCATTACCTTTTATGATTTTGAAAAATCATATCATCTCCTACATATTACCATTTCGATATCATGTTTTTATGCTTAGATAAGACGATTTATGATCATCTTATTGAAATGAATTAGGACGCTTCTTCATTTGAATAAGAAATTATAAATCTCTGAACTATGAATTTATAAATTCCCAGTTACAAGGAATTGGACGCTTCTCTTTGTAAGTGATAAATTATAAATAAGTAGGCCTAAGTAAATAGCATACGTACAAACAAGTTTCTTTCAATCCGTTTGTACAAATAATTCCTTTTCTTCACTTATCATTATCATTATTACCTTTATTATCTGTTCATTTCCAAATCTGTATCCCACATGATTAGCAACTCTCTTAAAAAATTCATAATCATCCTTTGACATCTCTCCAGCATTTCGACTAAATCTCGAGACGAGATTTCTGTAAGGGGTGGAAACTATAACAACCCAGAATTTTCATCAGAAGCAAAATCAACCTATTTTACTATGATCACAATTGTACGGGGAAATTTTTTGCTTTATTGCATTGCCGATATGTCAATATGCAATGTAACTTGCATAACTAAAGTAGACGAGCTCACGCAACCTACCTATGGCAATCCTATCTTCATATATGTCAAGCAAACATCATAACATGTCAAGTCAATATTATCATATCCTTTTTGCAAAGTACATTATTCCTATAATGTACCAATTGCAACATTATATCAAGACAGACTTTAAACCGTTATCGTATATCTCTAAAACCCTAATTCCATAAAAGATTAATATCTAAAGTGAATGTACAAGCTACTAAAGCATATGTACAAGTAATATGACATCTCATTTGAAATATAAACTCCCTCTAAGTCAAGTACAAGTCTTATAAAGCACAATATACAAGTCATTAAGCATGATCTCCAAAATAGCCGTTTTACCTCCGTTTTCATTCTAATTTCTTCACTACCACTTTTGTACAAGATACTACACTCAATGTACAATGTGTAAACCGTAATTATTCTATTAATAAACTCTCATACATATTTTTACACTCAAAACCCTAATTCAAAACCCTAAACCCTAAAACCGAGCTAGTTTCTAAACCATGACCCGTTTCTTGGTTTTTATCCATCATAACCCCAAACCAACACTCAAATAAGTTGTAATAACTTAATTTACAACATTACTAATCATATACAATCATCATTTCATTCCAATTATATGAAAAATGAATCCGAGAAACCCTAAACGTACCAAAATGGAGCATTTGACCCGTTTACTCGTTTTTAACCATTTAAACCACCGAAAATTAATCAAGTGCCATTGTAAACTCATAAAATGATTTTACAATCCATCATCTATCATTTTCCTAGCAATGTACAAAAGTTATAAGCCTTGAAAACCCTAATGAATCTATACGTGCCCTAAAATGACCCACGACCTTGTTAACTCATTTTCGACCCATTTTAACCCAAACCTCTTATCAACTTTTGATTATAATCCTTAATACAAACCTTAAGATCATTAATCTATCATCTTGGATCAAGTACATACAAATTACAAGCTCAAAAACCCATTTCGAGCCCTAGTGTACCCGCGACCTTCATTCTTGCAAATTGACCCATTTTGAAGTTGTTCTTTGCAATCAAGCACCTCATGACTCACCTCCTTGATCCCTAAACAGCTTACAAGCTGCTCTAAGCTCATATCAAAGATAGAAAAGAGCCACATCCCCTTTCTTTGGCCCTAAGTCTTGTCGTGGCTAAGGAACACCACAAACACCATCCACATCACCTATTCTACTACCATAGCATCACCAAATCAACCTTATAGCTCCTCTAACTCATCCAGTATAGAAATGATAAACCTCACCCCCTCACCTTGGTCCCTAAGTTTCGAAAATGCTATAAATAGGGCCATAAACCATTCATTTTAACTCATCCCCACTTCCTCCTCTATAACCCATCATAGCAGAAATACTTTGCTTAATATGTAATCTAATAGATCCTAAAAAGTCCCAAGAATATAAGTGAAGCAAAAGAAACGAAGAAAAGAAGCCCGAGAATCATTATTCTAGGCATACGAAGCTAAAAGTCCCAATTTCGACCCGTTTTCAAGCTATAAGCTCAAACCCAGGTTCTATGATCTTCATACTTTCTCCTACACCCTTATAATGTTCATATGATCCTAAATAAATTCTTGTTAAAGTTTTATAACTCAATTCATACTCATTTTCTATTTTGATCCAAAACCGTACACCCGAAACACTAATTTTATGTTTTTCTTAAAAGTAAATGTTATAATTGCTAAATATTGTTATAATCTATCCTAACATGCTTAAATTATGTTATTATAACCACTTTACTGATTATTGAAGGAATTTGAACTTAAAACCCGCGCGTTATTATAACCGCTTAACGAATCGTTATTTTAAACTTTTATTATGTTAAACCTTCATATTTTAGCTTATATTAATAAGCTATAACCTGCAAATTTCTTTTGGAATGTTAAAATAAGCTTGCATGGCAATTCGGACTTGTTTTGCAAAAGTATTCCATGCAAGGGGTATATATCGTAACTTTCTGAAACTTATAACTAAAGGGGCTAAAAATGTCATTTTATCAAAGTTATAACTGTAGGGGTCTATTATTTCACTTTCAAAGTACAAGGTTTATGTGGTATATCTTTTAAAGTTGAAGGACCAAACTCGTAAAAGTGCAAACTCTAAGGGTATATTTTGCCACTTTTCATTCTCAAGGGTCTAAAATGTAAAATTTTGAAAAAGTATAAAATCATGTTTAAAACCTTACCAGACATAACTTTAATTAACGCTTGACGTGCTTAACATTTCTAGATATTGATCAAAACGCTTAAAACCGATTATGTTATAACCATTATGTTAAAACCGATTATGTGCTTTTATAAATCATGTCCCGGATCTCTATTGTACCACAATACTAGGGAGCTTCATATTAAGGAGTTTCTTCTTGGTATTACTTTCTGACTGAGTTGTTGGGTTTACGATTTAAAGTGCCCTAGCTCCTCAAACGTTTACTGAATGACTTCTGAATTATGATGGCCCGAACGGTGATACAATAATTCCAAACTTTTCAATCAAACTCATAACAATATTAAAACCAAAGTTCTAGAGTACAATCTTCCTAAGAACATGACATATTTATCTCGTTACGTCTACGTGGCCGTTTACTATCATTTCTGCTATATCAACTCTTTATGTTAAGATTCTGATAAAGTCGTCAGCTTCATTTTAGAATATTTATTACAACTACATATTCAGGTGAGATTCATAGCCTCGCATTTTTCAATCTTTTGATGTTTTATATAACCCGCGAGGGATACATGCTTGTTTACGCTAAACACTTTATATAAATCGTTTATCTTATGAACAATGTGGATTACTTTTCAAAGACTTATGAGTTCATAACCTCACAAACTTTATCATCCCGTGGTACCTAATTATAAACCATGAATGCAAGTGTTTTTCCTAAAACTAAATGCTATCCTGCTATATTAATGCCTAAGTAACATGAAAATATCACTTTAAATGTCTATTTGGGTAGTAGCACCTAATATATCATCAATATCTATTTAGGGTATAATAACCCAATAACCCTCTTTAATGTCCAATTTGGGAAGTATACTCCTAATATCGTCCTTTCAATATCTATTCAGGGTAGTAATCTCCCAATATTCCTTTAAAGTCTATTTGGGTAGAAATCTCCCAATATATCTTCAATATTATTGGGTAGATGATTTTTCAAGTAATGAATCACATGTGATTTTTCGAATCACGTGAGATTTTTCGAATCACGTGTGATTTTTTCTGGGCGAAAATTAAAAAAAAATCGTCGAAAGTATATAAAAGTGTCCGTCTATAGAAAGATAATTTAATTATCTTCGCGATGGTATAATTAAATTTGCATAACGATTAACTGTTTGAGAGATATGTTAATTTTAAAAATAGGATAAAAGTGGGTTTTTTAATTAAATAAACATAGGATTTAATATAAGTCGTTAGATGAAAATAAAATGGATGGATGAGATTGAAGGATTTGTTCTTTAATTAGACATTGTTCTTTAGACTAGGCGGAGTAAGGCATAACTCACCGTTCATATGCTCCACTCACCATTCATTTGTTATTCCAGCCCCCTAACTCGCGCGCGAGTTGCATGGTGAAGGGTGAACCAGTCACCACAAGTGAGTGGTAATTTTCGGGCCCCACCTCTTAATATCTGTTACATTATTAAAAAAAACTTTTTTAAAAAAAAAACCTTTTTTTACCTATAAATACTCACTACTTCATCCATTTTTATACACAACTATTTCTATTTATTTACACACTTCTCACATTATACATTTAATCAAAATGAATTCGTATACGTTTATGGGCCTAGATGATGTAGAAGAAGGAGAAGAAATTAGTAGCCGCAAGAAGACTTTTATTAAACGAGTCATTGCGTATATTAAGACTAGAAGACAAGCTACTCAAGTGTCGAGAAATAGCATAACCAGAGATCGTGCTGGAGCTCATGAGCGTCTAGTCGCCACCTATTTGACCAAATCTTTATTTTTTTCTACATCTTGTAGAACTTCATGATGACAATTTTGGTCCTTCTTGTTTCCATCTTGTTTCATTCTTTTTTTTCACTTTGTCTCATCAAATTAAAAATCCCAACAATCTTCCCTTATTTGATTATGACAAAACAAACAAAGTCTCGTACGAACTTCATCAAAAAGCCAAAGCTTCCCCTGAAGTTGAGATGTGATCATCTTCCTGAATGAAACAAAATCTTCAATGCTTCCCCTTGACTTAAGATAAGAATTAGAATCCTTGACATGTCACCACACATAATAAGCTGCAAATCAATAAACCTGTAATCTTCTTCCCCTTTTGGTAATCATCTAATAGGGGTCTTCTGTAGAAATGCAACTTGGATCATAACAGCTACAAATCTTATACCACAACTACTAATCCAGCCTTCCAATCTTTCAAACCATTGGGTTAACTCAACCACTCCCTCAGTGCCCTTGAAATACAGAGGTTTGCACTTCATGAAATCCTGGTAAGTGCACTCTCGAGCAACGCGTTCAGATCCCCTGACACCCGTTCCCGAAGTATGGCTGTCAACGCCATTTCTGTTTGCATCACGTGCTGCCAAAGCGGCACTGACACCTTGGTCAATCATAGCTTGGAGTTGGGCATTAGTGACCGTAGTGGTTGTGGTTGCTGTTGGGGCTGGTGTTGTTGTGACCGGTGTTGACCTTGTGGCTCGTTTTGGTGCCATTTTCTTCAATCACAAGAAAATACAATACCCGTTAGATTTCATAAAATCATAACCATGACATGACATATCCATGATAAATAAAGTGAGATCACATCACACAGTGAAATGTACAACTGAATTGTAATCAACAATGATATAACCAAATCGACATTCATTCACCACAAATTCGATTATAGACATGACATAATACCACCATTCCATATATAACTGGAAAACATACATGATTGGTTCAGATACAAAATGATCACCTCGATTAGGTTACAAAAGAATATATACAACCTAAAGCCATACTAGCCGGGAGTTACCCGTAATACTTAGTAGGCTATACAGGATAGCTAATCAGAAATAAAAGATCTATACAGGATAGCTAACCAAAACAAAAGATCTATACCGCCTGCTAGCTGGGAGTAACCCATAAAAACTTAACAGACTGCATAGTAGCTACAATCATAACCAAAGTCTAGGAACTGCTACCAGTGTCCTCCAATGTGTCAACGCGTGCTCCAGCCTCCAGGGCCTGGGTACACATGATATGCTGAATAGCCAAATCATCTGCAGCCTGACGCTGCCACTCGTGGCGATGCACCTCAGTCTCTAACACTATAACTTGTGCCTCTAATGCCCTGCAGTAAGCTTCAAACCTAGCCAAGGCCTAACGCGTCTCCATACTCTCTTGCTCGTAAGCAAGTCTCTCTCTCCTTAATACCTCAATCTTAGCTCTCACAGCTGCATGATCCTTCCGGGCATCGTGATGTCGTGAGTAAAACTCCGAACTCTCTCTACTGTGAACATCTACCTGGTAACTGACCCTCATGTTGACCATCTCTAAGGAGGTCATCATCCCCCTCTCAGTATCTCGAAACCTGGTCTCCATAGTGTCTACAAGACTATAATCGACTCTATGGGCCATAGTGGGTCCTGGCTGTCTCACAGCAGCAGCAGCAGAACTCTCTCCAACCTCACACCTAGGTCTGGGAGTAGTAAGTAGTAGTCTCTTCCGAGGCGGCGTATCAGCCTCGAGAATATCAGCTCTGCGGCTAGTAGATGGTGCAGGTAGTGGTATAGGTAACAATGGTGGTGTCCCTGATGGGTGTAGTAAATGATGGAAGGATGATGTTACATCTCTCATCTCAGTCGCGAGTGCTCTAGGACTTAGGGGTCGAATACGTGGAGATAAAAAGGATGGTTGTAGTAGAGGTGTAGGTGCCTCATCCTCAGCTGGCACTAAGTCCTCAGGATGCTCAGGCTCCGGAATATACACTGGTACATGATCCTCTAGCTTAATGAGATCAGGTACATACTCTGGAGAACGTGGTGCCTGCTCTAGTAGCTGTCTGGCAGCCTCCTCGTAAGGATCCTCAGATGGGATACTCCATGATCGTGCCTCAGAGTGAACAGAAGTATAGGTAACTGCGGAATCAGCTGACATGACTACTGTGACTAGCAGAAATGGCTTATATGAGTATATTATATAAGGCTCTTATAGTAATATACATAATATATTATAACCACGTATATCAATTATGAATGCATCTAGTCCAACTAACTAATGAAACAACTAGTGTCCCATAAAAACCCCTTTTTATGAATGCAATGTTTGAAAACGGTTATAGTCCAGCAAAAAGGGTGAGGTGGTGGTGTAGCCGCAGACTCATCAGTCTCAAACGGCTCAGTCTCCTCTGCAGACGGTGGAAAAATATAAAGGTGCAGTAGCTGGTAAAAGGCAACAAACTACAGGGTTAGGCAGGAGCTGGGTGCTCCTCCTCCGCCTCCTCATCAACCTCAACATCCATCTCATCATCCTCATCCTCCTCATCGGCCTCGATGTCCATATCATCGTCCTCATCCTCCTCGATGTCCATCTCATCATCTCCGTCATCTCCTCCATCAGCAGGATAGTCGATAGGATCCTCCTCAGGGTCCTCATCGTCATCCTCCTCTGGATCTGCCTCAGGATCAGTCTCTGGAACATAATCAGGTGACTGTGCAGTGGGTGAGGCCTCCTCAGCATATGGCTGATCCTCAGCAACAATCTCATCGTCAGCATGCTCTGGACCTGGAACATAATCTGGCGAGGGTGGTGCCTGCTCTGGCTCCTCAGGGCCAGGCACGTAATCTGGAGAGGGTGGGGCCTGAAGAGCGGCCTCCACGTATGGGTCCTCTAGGCATGTAGGTAGCCTTCAAAGGAACTCGTGATCATCGGCTCTCGGTGATCCTATGTCTGATAAGTCCTCATATGGGCTGGAAACCTCCGTGTATGTAATCCCTGATTCATCCGAATCTGACATGACTGAATCTGAAAATTCAAAATAGCTTATATTAGTATTTAATATAAGACTCTTATAGTAATATACATTTATATCATAACATTAATCAATTTGAATGCATCTAGTCCAACCAACTAATCAACAGAGTAGTGAATTCATGAATGTATGCACATATGTAGTCCGTGTAAACCCCTTGTTAATAAAAACAATTTTTGAAAACGGTTATAGTCCAGCAAAAACACTTGACTTGGTTCTCTAAACATTGGCTCTAGATACCAATCTGTAATCACCCCCAAATTTGGGTCGCAGCGGGGAAATAAGGGACCGTGGCTGTTTACTTCTCAAGATCAATAACACATACAATGTATTTAAACGAGCAAAAGGGAGTCGTTTAAAAACTTATACAATGGTTTTAACAAAGTATTTGTTACATAAGCCAACTTCACTTGCCACTTGTTCAAAGTACAAAGATTCTAGCCCATACAATTAACAAAATGTAATGCCGACAAAACTTTAATGCATGAAATCCCAATTAAAACACCAATGTAATCCCCTTGCACCTCGTCTTTACTGATCCCCTGAAAAACATTGCTTTAAAACGTCAACAATAATGTTGGTGAATTCATAGGTTTTATAAATCATATATTGTAGGACCACAAGATTTCCCAAGTGTATGATAATGCAACAGATGCAGACATCATATAAATGTAATTACGTTGCTCTAAGCTCATGACACTGAAGCTTGACGTGTATGAATACCAAATTAATGGCCTACATTGCCCGTGATGATGTTCTAACCCGCAACATCCTATATTCGACATGGTATACGTTCGTTTGTCCAGTGATAGCTAATCACCCGAACGGGGTTGTCAAACCCAATAGATCTATTCATAACATTCGCGCTCACAGTCCAGTAACTGACAGTTCATGATAATGGGCTCAGATTGGGTTATCGCTACTTAGGCAACACGTAATCATAATGGTGAGAAATCTTAACACTTGTGTCCCATTTGTAAAACATTGCATGTATTCGTCCTCACCCGCTCCCAAAAACTTTGTAAAACAAAAGCATGTAAAACGTGGGGCTATGAACTCACCTTGAGTGAGCAAATGCCAAGCGTATCACAGAAATGCGTCACGTAAACGATCAAATGCAACCTAATTATATTAAGGTCGTATAAGTACTAATCACATTAAGTACTCCTACCATGCATAAGTCTATATAGCTAATCACCATCTAAATGTTTGAGTGAAAACATGTTTATAAAATTAAAACGTTTATAAACACATTTTTGGTAAAATCGTCATAACTTTCACGTTTCTAATCCGTTTCTTGCGTTTCTTATGCCCATATTTTCGTATTAAGACGGGTTATCGATATTTGACATTTTTATAATTTTGGTCCCCTGATGAACAGTAACTTTTACTGTTCACACCAGACATGAGTTTCACTTATATAGTTTTTATCGTCGTAAAACCCGTAAATGTCGTATTTTATTCGTTATAGCTCCGTTTTTAGTGATTCTTTCGAGGACGTTCTCGTTATTGAAAATCCTATCAATTTATAAGGTTTACAAAAATATAACTTTCTGTCATGAATAGTGTTTTTACTGTTCATAGTTTATAAAATCATTTTTATAAACTTTTAATTATCGAAAACCCGCGAAATTCATACTAGTTCCGTTTATAAATTGAAACAATCAAGATTTCCTTTATCCATGTTTAGAATCCTAAAAATGTGTTTTATTTGATAAAATTATCCAACCTTGCTGTTTGATATAAGTTTTATAAAAGTTATTTTATAAACTCCGTTTAATTAACGTATAACTCGTTTTTAACGTAACTTTTTCGTTATTAATCCGTTTGACAAGTTTCTTACCTTTTCGGAATCGTCGTGAAATGTATTATCTTATAAAATATAAAAATAAGTATACTTTTTATAAACCTTTTTAGAAAAAGGTTTGCATATTTTGATAAGTCCATTTTTAACTTGTTTTTTTATACTACCACTTTATACCTTTTTACACAAGTCTATACATTATATAGCTCATATTTCATATGTATATTATGTCCATAGGTCCATCAAAGTCATTTTGTCCAACATTACAAGTCCAACATATTACTTATAAAACATAACCTTCATTTTTAACTATAAGCTACTAGTTTTATGTATGACTATTTTTACATAATAATCACAAGTGTACAAGTCTTCCCATCTTGTTATAACTTTATTTTAATGATCATATTACATTAATATAAGTCCATAATTAATCTTATCAAGCCATTTGTATTTCTTTTACTAGAAACATATTAAGAACTTTTATAAACCCTAATTAACACATGATCATTTTTACACCAAAACATCATGGTACATTAGTTTCTCATCCCTTTTAACATGATATAAGTAACATCACAACATATATAAAAGTAATCCAAATGATCATTTCAAGTAAACCTTCATTAACGATAATAAAATCCTAAATGGTAATTTAAGCTAAAATAGAATAAACATATGCATGAAAATGAATATTGTAAGAACATAAAGGGTTCTAGAAGACCTTATGATGTATGATGATGATGATAATCAAGTGCTAAACCCTTGTTTAGCCTTAAAATCAAAGCTTGCATAATGAAAACCCTAGCTTTCCAAGTAAAAACCCTAGTCTTCCTTTTACTTGATAATCACTTGAATATGGTTAGCCATTGCTTGGAAACACCTTAGAATATCTTAGGATGAATGTGTATAGATGTGTATAGGTTGTAGAAAATTTTGCATGGATTTGGTTGGGGCTTGGTGGTATGCCGTAGCATATAGAGAGAGCAAGGGAGGGATTTTTGTTGAATTTTTACTAAGTATAAAGTGTATGTGTATCTCTTACTTAGCTACTTGCAATATATGAAGAGTTTTAGTCAAGGAGTTACCAATAGTATTCAACAAAACATATTCCATGTCTTAAGGAAGGATGTTGGTCAAGGGAACAAAGAATGGCTAGGTTTAAATGATAAATTGAAGTACATTGACCAAGTTGTAAGATTTTTGTGTATCAATTGACTCAAATGGTGTTGTTGCCGTTTGATTTAGGGGGGGAAACCCTTCTAGAAACTTTTTGCTAGCTAACATAATATATAGAATCATATATGCAAGTTACAATTTGTAGTTTGTAAATAAAATGTGTCTAGTTGCAAGTATTTGTGTATTCTTTTAATTTCTAGTGTACAAGGTGTAAATAACATTTATTTGGCTAAAGTTTAATAAAACTTTAGGTATTGGGTATGATCGTGGGTATTTGTTGAAGCGTAGATAATTTAACGTGGTTCCGGGTATGCCTAAACTTAATTTATCGCGAAACGTATGCACTTTACGTATCCGATAAAAATAAAATGAACAAGGATCATAATTATTCTCAAAATAATTATTTAATACTTGATTGATGTAAACGCTTAACTGTATGATGCCCGTTTACATTGAACGCTAATTTTTAGCTTACGCGATTTAGCTTAACATTTACGATTTAAAGCAAACGCGTACAATACAAAAGGTACGTTGTGGATTTATCGATGTCGTCAATGACTTGAAACCACAGGGTGTTATACTTTGTGTTGGAGTGACTCTTTTACCTCAATGCAAGACCCCTTTTTCATGTGCTAGGTATTGTCATGACACTTTGTGTCCATTTTTGTTTTGAATAATGCATTTTAGTTCTCTCTATTATTAACACCATTATGTTGTGATGGTACCCATGACGTTACGCCTCGTGTTTCTGCCTTGGCGGGGTGTGATAGTATACTAACCGAGTTAACGAATGATACCAAAAACTGAACGATTACAAGAGTATAAGAAATTACACATTGTCTCCTATGGAATTAATCACGTTGCTCGACCTCTTCTACTCTTTTTCTTTTCTTAAAATCGACTTTTATGGTTTAGGTATCGATAATATAATTTAGCACACTTAAAACTCGTTTTTGAGTTTTCTACTTATAAGGTCTGGAGTCGGTGTCGATACGGCATATCCAATTTGTTGGATATGGCGTATTAGGGATTTCTTGGAGTAGGGACAACGTTTTATATCTTCCAGAATATTTTATTCCCATATAGCTTGAATACGGCTTATTGGTCTTCCTTGATACGACGTATTGGATATTATGGTCTTCCTGGTCTTTGGTGAGTGCAGGCACATATGTGTCGTATCTTCCTTGATGGATACGGGGTATTGGTCTTCAGAACAATAATCTTCAAAATATCTTCGTTTAAGATCTAGAATGTATGCCTTTTAGTCAATCTTCACCAAGTACTCCATAATTACTGCAATTCTCAAATATGAACGATTAAGTAACAATTCTTTGCAATAATTATACAAAATGGGTTAATTACATGGGATAAATGATGCTATAAAATAAACGTTATTTTATGTCATCAAATATCCCCCCACTTGAATCCTACTTGTCCTTAAGTAGCCTTTAGAAGTTTATAAAAATGTATCCCAGGGGATTTTTTAGTTTAAGCATTTTCTTGATCTATTACAAGTACACAACCAAACACCTCACGAAATAGGAAGATGAAAACACTCAAATCACTCAACTAATCTATGTGGTAACATGTAACTAATTCACTCAATTGCTCGATCGTGACGAGTATTCTATCATAAGCTTGGCGAGGATACACATCTCCACAACTAGATCTAAGGAGTAACAAGTTTATAAAGGTAAAATGGTTTTTTTTTAATAAGGCTTAGGCTTGATTACTCTAATTAATCTTTATCGATACCAATATTCTAGGAGGGTGACAAAGACCACACACACACCCGTAACGACGGGATAGACACATGTGACTGCTCACTCCCACCTCGAATAAGCTAAAGAGTAGGACTAGTGGAGTAATATAGAATATGGATCTTCTAAATTTTACCAATAGTAATAAAGCAACAAGGCAGCTGAGACATGCATACATGGCCGTAATGACGAAAAAGACATGCACGCTCGATCACATCCTCATTCGCGTAAAACCCATGGTTAATGATTAGGAAAGGGAAATAAATTGTTGTTAAATAAAAATAACAAAACAAATAGACTAGGTCCAAGATATAAGTTGCTAGACACTTTTTCCTGACCGTTACAATGATAAAGACACAACTATTTACAAATGTATTGATCATTGATCAAAAACAACAACCAAAGTTGGCGTTCCCGTAACGGTTAACTTCCTAATCATCCCATACTTTACAATCTTTTACAAAACAAGTGGTGATATCTACCACTTTATACAATACTCTATATTGTTGATTTTTAAGACGTATCAACGAATAATCAATCGTTCATATAATTCCTTCGGTCTAAGCTCTTGCAATTATCTTCAAACTTTCCTTCTCTTTTTTGTTGCGATTTTTTCTAATTTTTTCAATTTTTTTAAACACTATACTACGAAACTCGATGTAATTTCACCATCTTTACGATCATAATAACTCTGGATAATTCCTTCGGTAATTCTTCATTCTTTAGACGTACCAATAATTACGTTGGTAGTAAAAATACATGAGTTTTGACTACTTTATACATTCCCATCTGCAATGTGCAAATTTCTTCCCAACCGTACCAAAGATAGAAAATTAACACAAGACTCGGGAAATACATACTTTACACTTTAAGCAACTAGCAACTAATAAATAGACATAATCTAACAGGGTAGGCTAAGGTGTAAAGGTGTAACGAAACAAATAGTTGGTGTAACTCCTAAAGGATTGGCTCTATGGGTTATTCTAGGGGTATCTTACTCTTAAAATGAGAGTAAATAAAGGTTTTATACTGGAGTTAACTAACCAGTGTAGTTAGTTAATAAACAACATGTAAAGGCTTTTTGGGTGTAATTCTAAAAATTTACCAATTTAAACAAGTTACTCCATCTAAATCCATAGTACCCATTATTGTGGTCTAGAATAGATATACTAAGCCATGTTCAAAAGTCTACAACATCACCGACACACTCATATTTTTGTGGAATTTGAGTGAATATTTAGAAAAACGGATAAGGTTAAATCCTCACAATATCTAACAAGGGTTATTGTGTGCGGGTTATGTATCAAGTAATTTCACAAAAGTATGCTTGAATTTTTTTTAAATTTGAGCATAATTTAAGCATTTTAGTGTGAAAAATAGGACAAGTATCATTCTAATTCCCATCCCCCTACTTGAATTATACAACGTCCTCGTTGTATAGATAAAACATTAAAAACAGGAATTAAAAAGAATTAGAATGAGAAACTCCCCTGATATTCTGCTCGGTAGATTCTCCATGTTGAGTTTAGGAGCAAGATTGTGTGTGTGAAAGCAGGTCTGAATCCTAGCACGAACAGCACACACACAGAATTCCAGATGATTGATACTTCACCAACTTCGTCGATTTCATTTTACATCGAGGTCATGTGTAAAATATAGGAAAACCATGCAAAATCCTATCTCGGGTATCTACGGTTAATTAAAACTAAACTAAATAAAACTGTATAGGAGACCGATACGTCGTATTGATCAAGGGGAAGCATTGAAGATTTTGTTTCATTTAGAGAGATGATTACATCTCAACTTCTCTATTTAAGGGGAAGTTCATACGCGACTTTGTTTGTTTTGTCATCATCAAATAGGGGAAGATTGTTGGGATTCTAGATTTGATGAGACAAAATAAATATAAGAATGAAACAAAAGGACTAAAATTGTAATTAAAGAAATCTTCAAGCTGGTGGAGAATATGAAGATAAAGATAAAGATTTTGAAGATATCAGAAGATCTCCTTATAATGATAAAGATACAGAAGATATTAGAAGATATTCTTAAATGTTTTAAATATATTGTTTGTTCTTATCTTCTGTTGTAAGCCTTGATATCTCTCTATATAAAGAGATTATCAGGCATATGGTTTAGATATCCATCCATAGAAAACTAGAGCTCTCCCAATGAGAGTCTAGATAGTTAGATAGCAAGTCAACTGATGAGAGTCGAATAGTACACCATAGTTAGTTGGTGTAGCCCCAAATTATAGTTGGGGTAATAAGGAAACGTTCAATAAAGAAAACCTTGTGATAACTTTGATTGTGTTCTTTATTATTCCGCTGTGTGTTATCAATCATTGTTATTGTTCATCCTAGATATATAAGATCTAATCAATCTTGAGCTATAAACAATCTTATCAACCTGTAAAAAGTATCTAAATATGGGTCAGTCTGTTGAATACGCCGTAACATGTGGATGAATATGCCATACTGACAGAACTGACAATAATGTTTAAAAAGTGCATAAAAATAAAGGACTGATAACGTCCAGACATTCAATACGACGTATTGTATGGAGCGAATACACCGTATTAATGTTTGGGAAGACAGACTTGATACAAATAAATAAGAGGAAACTATAATTTTGGTCCACTATCTTTACCGGGTATAATACTTTTGGTCCATTTTTTTAAAAATTTGCGGGTTTAAGCCAAAACCCGAGTATCCATTTCACATTTGAGCCAAATCAGATTTAACGAAATTGTCTGATTTGGCTCAAATGTGAAATGGATACTCGGGTTTTGGCTTAAACCCGCAAATTTTTTTAAAAATGGACCAAAAGTGTTATACCCGGTAAAGATAATGGACCAAAATTGTAGTTTTCTCAATAAATAACAATCCAGTTTGTCTCCTGGTAAGCACTTTTGTTTACAGCGAAGTCTTTAAGTTAGACTTTTCTTTCCTTCATTTGGCTCTTGTTACCATCCATCCTTCGTCCATCATGCGAAAGATTTCTTGATATGTCCGGCATGCATCGTTGCTTATGTTCGTCAAATCTTTGTATTTATCTTCTTTTATAGCGACGTACTCTTCGTATTGTCTGAATGAATACTTGATCATCTCGGGTCTTCTAATAGTGCAAACCGGCAACTCATGATCATTTATATAATTCACATCTTTCCTCATTATTATGTTCATTCTTATATTCTCTTTCTTCTTGATCATGATCGGTAATCTCATAGCCGTCCCATCTTCCCCAACCATTAATACTTGATTCATCATCATCATCGATTAATCCTTCCATGATAACCTTATTTCTTAAAGAATCTTCTTTCAGTTTTTCGTCCTCCAAGGCTTCGTACCATTCATAATCCTGATAATGGAGCGAGTTTCCAATTATGTAAGGTCCTGGTAAGTTTCCTCCGTAACAATATCCATCTTCTTTCTAACTACAGGTAGGCCACTTCGAATATCCACTTTTATAATTAAATGGTTTACAATAATGCACAACTGGAGCTGGTTCAGTCCATACTCCAATTTTAGTCCATGGTTTTTCGTGTACCCATGGCACATTCTCATTCCATTCATAAATCCAATCATCCTTGTATTCTTCATAAGTCTTGAATCCCTCAATGTCTTTAGTAAGGAGATCGGGATCTATCTTGAGTAGGTAATTGAACTCTTTGAATTTTTTGCACAGTGGTGTTTCATAATCGAACAAGTTTGTTTCAATCCTAAAAATTTTACCTATTTTTTGTTCATCATCATGATTAATTTCCTCAAGATCAGAAGTTTCTTTATTTGTTGTCTCAATTTTGTCACTCCCCAACTTCCAGTAGTCCCACAAAGCTCCTTTAGTGAATATATCCATAGATTTGTAGTATACAAACTTTGAGGCCAACCAGTTTTCAAACTTGGGATTAGTAGGGTCCCACTTGATTATTGGGGTGTTAAATTTTCTAGTGCGAGAAGGCGGGTAATATTTTCCAAAAAAATTAGCAGTCAAGTCGACCCAGTTAGTAATTGATCCTTTAATTCCATCAAACCATCTCCATGCATCTACAGCCAATGAGATTGGAAAAATAACAACTCTGAGTTTATCATGATTTACATTGGGTAAATCAATTGGGTCAACAATTTTTAGGAAGTATACGATATGCTCGACCGCGTCTTCCGTATGAGTTCCACTAAAAGCATTCTTGTGTAAATCATCAAGGAATTCCTTTTAGCTCATAAGCGTTCTTTCCTTTCACTTTAATGCTTGTAATTCTCAAATAATAATTAGCTTTGTTATTAGCTGCGAATTCTCTAATAGTTGATTTCGTTTCCATGCCAGCCATCTCTTTCTTCAATCAACTAGCATTGATAAGTATGATCTGCCACAAAGGTAAAAATATCAACAGGTTTTGCTCTGAAGAAAGATAGAAAAACTAAGCACATAAATCAAATACGAAAATTCTGCTTCTGTTTTAGATGATCAATACACCGTATTCAATGGAACTGAATACGCCGTATTAATCTTTTTAAATTAATACGCTGTATTGGATAGAGAGTTGGATACGCCGTATCCAATAGAAGTGGATATGCCGTATCGTTTTATCGACTAGAACAGTGTATTATGAAAACCAATTAAATACGCAAACAATTAAACACACAAATATACAAGCAAATATACATAATCTGTAGAATTATACACTTATCTAAATTACACTAATACTAAGGGTTAGATCTAATCTAATCTAAAAACCAATATATCAAATAAAAATCAAGATTAATTCTCACTCCCCGATAGCGGTGCCAAAGTCAAATTATTGATTACCAAGTTTTAAATTTATATTTAGCCAACTTATCCTAAAACAACACTTTAACGGGCAGTCTACCCGATTGATGGGAGTTTCGTGGTAAGTAGAGTGTCGAACACTAAGAGCGAAGTTATATCTCTCAATTTATTAATACTTTGTTTTTTCAAATCTAAGTTAGTCTAATCTATGCTAAACCTATGTTGATCCTAAATCTAATGGAAAAGGGGGGTTTTCAGCCTGAGAGACTGGCACAGGTTTGGTGGTGACTAAAACTAATTTAAAACACTTTAACCCACGCAAGCAAATTAACAAAGAATCAAAGAGCGGTCTAACCAAATATAAAAAACTATATCAACCATTATTAATCCAATTAGAACGTTAGTTTGTTTATTAGTGAAATGATTACTTATCTCGAATCGGCATATCATTCTTAAGACTTTGGTGGGACTTCTTCCTAAGATATAGACACGTATAATTCTGTCATAATTAAACGCATCCACATAAAGCATCTTTATTTGCTGATTATAATCTATCTTAGAGATTTAGGCAATGGTGATCTTGTTAAACCCTAGCTCATAGAGACTTTACCCACTTACTGCTTAATGGCGATTCATATACTAGTAGTCCACTGTCCGAGTCCTTACCAATGGAATAAGAATGTACTCGTTGATTCCAAGGTCACCTTATGGCCCAACTAAGCTCACTAAACTAAAGGCAAGGATAAGTCAATATTTGTGATCCTATGATTCTAGATATATAAATTGCAATATGAAGAGCTATCCCGGATTCTTAGCCAACGCCCAAACAACACCGAAGTTGCAGCGCATTAAATATGTAAGCCGAGACCCACTTGAATGATAGGTCACATACTTAAGTACGTAAACAAGTATAAATTGATAAACATAAACAAGCATTCAGCAATAAATTAAGAAATCAAGATAAACAAACCAAACATTAAGATCTTCATAACAATGGCTAATACATGAAGGTATTAGCCTTCGTCATAATTAATACAAGAGTAATGATTTAGCCAAGGTAAACTAACCAAGTTAATCGCGTTGTTTGACATATTCTGCTCTTTTTCTCCTCTAAAAATCAACTTTTATGGTTTAGTTATCGAGAATATGATTTAGCACACTTAAAACTCGTTTTTTAGTTTTCTTTCTATAAGGTTTGGAGTCGGTGTCGATACGGCGTATCCAATGTGTTAGATATGGCGTATTAGGGATTTTTTGGAGTAGGGACCACGTTTGATATCTTCCAGAATATTTTATTCCCATATAGCTTGAATACGGCGTATTGGTCTTCCTTGATACGGCGTATTGGATCTTATGGTCTTCGTGGTCTTTGGTGAGTGCAGGCACAGATACGCCGTATCTTCCTTAATGGATACGGCGTATTGGTCGTTAGAATAGTACTCTTCAAAATATCTTCGTTTAAGCTCCAGAATGCGTGCCTTTTAGTCAATCTTCACCAAGTACTCCATAATTATTGTAATTCTCAAATATGAATGATTAAGTTACAATTCTTTGCAATAATTATACAAAATAGGTTAATTACATGGGATAAATGATGCTATAAAATAGACATTATTTGATGTCATCATGTAGACACAGTTGAATCCGCTAAATCAACTGCTCTTGGTGCATCAGCGATTAGAACTAGAGAGACAGCAATAGTTGGAGGATTGAAGTATTCATTAAACATAGGTTGGAACAAACGATCCCAATCATCTCTTGGTGGTGGAATACAAGGTTGTTGAGGAATAGGGTTTGAAACGAGTCCTGAACTGGATGTTGCAGGAGTCATACATTAAAGCCTAGGTCCTGAACCGAGTTGTTCAGAAGCCATTGCCGTCAGCTCATCAAAATTGACATGGATGGTTTCAATGATTTTTCTGGTACGTCAGTTGTAGATGCGGTAAGATTTCTTCTTGGGAGCATATCCAATGAAAATACCTATATCAGCTTTAGCTTGAAATTTGCCCAAATCCTCACTATCATTGTTTGGATAGCAAAGTGCACAAATGACATGAAGGTAAGATAGATCGGGTTTTCTGTCATGTAAGAGCTCATAAGGATTTTTTCCATGGCGGCGTTGTATAATGGATCGGTTTTGGGTGTAACATGCGGTAGCGACTGCCTTGGCCCATAGAAATAAAGGAGCTTTTGCGTAGATTAACATTGTTCGAGCGGCTTCAACCAGAGTACGATTTCGCCTTTCAACAACACCATTTTGTTGTGGAGATTGCGCAATTGATGTTCATGAGAGATACCAACACTCTCATAATAGCTACGCAAAGTTTAATTGACAAACTCAGTTCCATTATCTGTACGAATGTTCCTGACAGGCGTATTCAATCTAACTTGTATCATCTGAAGAAACTTGATTATGAAATCATGAGCTTCATCTTTAGATGCTAGAAACTTCACTCATGTGAACCGAGAGTAGTCATCCACAATGACAAGGATGTACTTTTTCCCATTTATACTTGCAACACGCATAGGCCCACAAAGATCCATGTGCAAAAGACATAGTTTTTCCTGATTAGTGTCTTCAGATTTAGGTTTATGTGATTGTTTCTTGCTTTTTCCCATAGCACATGCCGAACGGAGATGATGTTTTTCAAATTTCAATTTGGGAAGACCTCGTACGAGACTATTTTTAGCCAAATGATTAATAGCACCAAAGTTCAAATGTGACAATCGTAGGTGCCATAACCAGGATTCGGTCTTTAAGGCTTTGGACAAGAGAAAAATTAGAGAAGATGCCATCATATCCCTCATTGAAAATGTATAAAGGTTGGTTTCCCAAGATCCTGAGAGTAAATCATCACCTTCCAGATTACGAACAAAGCACGTGTGTTTTCTGAAAGCTACTTCAAGATCTGAGTCGCAGAATTGACCAAAAGAGAATAGATTATGTCCTAACCCTTCCACATAATAAACCCTTGAAGTTGTGATATTTCCTATATGATAGTCACCATACCCCCATAATCTTTGCAATTTGGTCGTTACTGAACTTGACAGTACCGATAAACTTGTGAATGAAATTGGTGAGCTGAGAGGGATCTCTAGTCATGTGCTTGGAGAATTCGAAGTCCAAATACCACAAAACAATTTGGACAACCAGAGAACAATAGAAGAAGAAGATGGAGCAACTGAAGTATTGGATCCTCGAGATGTACCGGGTTCTGTTTTGTTAGAAATCATAGATTTTACAATCTTAGGTTTGCTATTAGAACCATTAGTTTTAGGTACCTTGGGTCTCTTAGTGTAAACCTTAGTTACTACAGATTATTGTGTAACTACTTCTAGAGGAATGGGTTCCCTAAGAGGAACTTTATTAGTGGCGGTAATCCTAGTTAAAGGGCACACATTTCCAACTAAAGTGAAAGTCCTTCATGTGGGTCTCCATTTATATCCAATTTTAGTAAACACTTTTCCTGTAGGTTTCCATTCTTCTTTCTTTTTTAACTTTCTTAATAGACTTAGATTTGGAACTCGCATTCATATCAGAATCAAATTCAAGAAAGCCCAATTCATGTCTAGCATCAAACATAAAACAATTACATTTAATACACATTAGCTCAGAATTTGTATTTAATTTGGAATGCTGCACATTTGCATTTCTAGATGGTTCAACAACATAATTCAATTTATTCAAACTAGACTTAACTATCCTAGAGTGGTATTCCACTTTATTCTTCTTCTGGGTACTACTTGAAATTTGCAAGATCATATGATTCTTTGTATTGTCTGTAGACTTTGACCTGCTAGACTTAGTAGACGGGTTACTCTTGTAGAAGTTAACACAGAATTGTTAGTGGTCTGTTTGGTCTTTGTTTGGGAAGAGCCTAACTGTTTTTGAGATGTGCTTGATGATATGACGGGTTTAGCAAACCTAACTGTTTTTTTTGTTGATAGGCGTGACAACAACTAATTTCTCACTATGATTGTGAATATCAGGGCAAGTATCTCTAACATATCCTAGCAACTCTTGAATCAGCTTAACATACTTACAGGCAGAGTAAGATGCACTATCTAAAGGGTTTAGTGATTTAGCTTGTTCAAATATCTCTCTAAGAATAGCAGCTTGCTCCATAGTGTGCTTAAGGTAGTATATGTGAGTTTCCTTATTATTCCTATCCTTAAGAGCCAAATTTACTAGGCCAAGCTTATACATTCCTGGAGCAATAGTGGTAGGTTTTGACATTTGGGCAGCATTGTTAACTATGTCCTTTCCTTTTATTTTCCTAAGATCATTTTTTTAATTTTGTTATGACAAAAACTTTTTCCTGAAGTTGAGCATTTAAATCAGTAATTTCAATAGACTTTTTATTTAATTGATTAACCAAATATTTAGCATGTTCTTTAGAACAAACACGTGATTGTTTAATTGAATCATAGAGTTGTTTATAAGTCTGTTTCAAATGCTCATTCTTAGTAATTAGTTTTGCCACCCTATGTTCCAATTCTATGTTGATGGTCTCAATCTCATCTATGTCCTTTTCACACTGTTTGTAATGGAAGTTTTATTCGAATGTTTAATGTTTGCCTTTAACTTATCGATTGTTGTATCTTTTTCTTGAAGCTCAGCTTTCAAATTGTTCAATTCAAACAATTAATCAAATAAAGGTTCCCTTTGGTTCACAGATGTGTTATTCTTTTGAAAAATTTCTTTATTGAGTTACATTGCAAGTTCAAGAGAAATGCAATGTTGTTCAAGTTTCGAAAAGCTTTTCGAAAGTCTATTATACTCATCTTTTTCAACCATGTTGTGTTGTTTGAAAAGCTCAGCTTCAAGTTTGAGACACTTGTTGCACATTTCTACATAATTCACAGAATTATTCATTGCACCAGAAGAATTCACATTCATAGAAGTATTTATATTCAACGAGGAATTCACAACAATATTCACAATATCTTGAGAAATGATTTGATCCAAGAGTCGATCATTTTCAATAAAAATTGTTTCTTTTGAATTTCAAAGCACTCTTTGTCTACAAAATACTGTTGAACAGCAGCATCTGTCTGGTTAAAAACAGTTTGTACTTCTATTACCTCATTTAAAAGATCTTTATCAAACACATTAAATATGTCTTTTAAGTTCTTTACAAATGTAATTATTTCTTTTACAAAAACATCTTTAGTGTGTTCAAACCCGCATTCCCCTTCTGTTAAAGCATCGAGCGTAATTTGCTTTTTCACCACATTGTCAAATTGGCCAAGATGGTATTTAAGATTTTTAAGGCTTGTATTAACCAGACTTACCTTAGGAAGTTCCCGATGAGACTCAATTTTAACAGGAGAATAATCAGATTGGTTAGTATTAGGGTGTGAAGTTTGTAACCGAAAAGCTTGTTCATCAGACAGTTCTTGTTGTGGAACAGAACGTTTACCAAAATCTTCAGATAATCGATTTAACTCAGCATAATTAATTGGTTAAATGTTAACTTTCTTTTCTAACACTTTTAGATCACTTTGTTTTAAAAGCATTATCGATCGACTCTCTTCCTCAAGCATCAAAGTCTCTTCAGAATCAGCAATTGAAATCACATTGGTTTCCTTAGCAATAATACTACCATCATAAAGCATTGGCCTAATCTGCTGAGCTTTCTTAAGATAGAAAGGATTTTAAAAACCAAGAGCTTGTTTAAGGTTGTTATTATAGAAAACTTTTAGCTTCGTAAGCATATGCACAGTTTGCGCGGATTGACCCATTTTACAAACAATATTGTCCAGTTATTTAACTTTCTTTTCCAAAGCAATTTCTTTATCAATATTCTTAGCTTCCTTTTCCTTGGATTCGTTTTTGAAAACATTAAATGTTTTTGTTAACAATTCCTTTTCCTTTGATTTTTCAGAAAGAGTTTGTTTAAGATAGTTAATTTCTTTTTCAAAATCCGTAAATTGTGCATTTTTCTCCCGAATTATATCATCCGTTATAAGCTTTTCTCGAGTACTTAAATCCACATTTTGTCTTTCTTTTTGCAATTTTACCCGTTCATTGTATGTTTCAAGCTTAGCAGATAAGGATTCATTGGCAATTAGATTGTCCTTATTGACCTTGTTATAATTAGTTACTTGATTTGACAGTTGTTCAAACACATATAATATCAAGGCATCTTGTTGTGCAGAAGAATTTGTATCCTGAACAGCTGCATTTTGTGTTTCAAGCAGACGCTGAGAATAAGGAATGATATTGCTATCACTTGTTATCTCACTCTCTCTAGATAATTCACAAGATGAGTTTGTTCATAATACAACATCTCTTGCACACTTTGATTTAGCATATCATTATGAGTATTTTTAGAGTGAGGTACCTCGGAGAGAACATCTGATCCGTAACTAGACAAATTGGCCATAAGAATTGCCTTGTATGTAGAGAAGTCATCACAGTTAGAATCATACGCATCCAAATCATCTTCTTGATAAGCTGCATTGTGTGTAATGACCGTTTGTGTAACTAGATCTTCTGCAACTCCAGGGTCTGCCAAAAATTCCAATTCTGACTCATTTAAAACTTTACCAGATCCTTGTGATTCGACTAGAAAACTTTATCCCTAAACCATGTAGCATCCCTTTTCCTCTTTGGCTTTGGGCACTATCTTGCCATGTGACCTTCTCATTGGCAGTTAAAACACTTCACGACCATTTGTTGACTTGAATTATTCCCTACTATTCTTGAGATGTTAGCCCTTGTTCCAAACGTACCAGCAACATATGAACTTTGTCTCCCTTGAACTTGTTGAACAGTCACCCTTCCATCATGAATAGTTGCTTGTTGTCTTGGGTTGGAAGAATTTCTTAGCTGATTGTTGGTAGTTGGGAAACGAGATGTGACGACAGTAGACAGAAATGACATCATTTTGTTAATGGAATCAATAGGGTCGTCTCCTTGCTTAAACACTGGAACTGCTAGACCGGAGTCTATCTGAGGAAATTCAGCAAGATGGGTCATCTCCTTGCTTAAACACTGGAACTGCTAGACCGGAGTCTATTTGAGGAAATTCAACAAGATGGGTTTGTTGATTAACTGTGGAGGCGGTATATTTAATTTGAGGAATGGATTGTGGTTGTGGACAAGCATCTTGATGAACAGTTGATGAGTAAGCATTTGGATACGGTGTTGTCGGATAAGAAATTACAAGTGGTGTAGATGGATAAGTAGTTGAGTAATGTTGTGTGGGATGAATTGATCCATATTGAGGAGACTGAGATGGTGAAAACTGTTGTTGAAACTGAGGATTGTTGTATGAAGACTAGTAAGTGTTAAAGTGAGATGGTGTCATATGATGGTTAGCAAGTAGTGCAAGTGGATCTTGATTGTGTTCACGCATAAGACAGACTTCATTTGCATGGAGTTCATGTTGTTGAAGATGTGCTTGAAGCTGATCAAAGTTGGTAGTGTGCAAATCTTTTAAAAGCTTGACATCAGTTACAAACTTACTCCTTTCAGGTAGGAGACTATTTAAGAACTTGGTATTGACTTGAAATTGCTCTAAATTCATCTTGTAAATGTTCATGTCATTGATTAGCTGAGTAAATCTCAAGTAATACTAATAAAGTGATTCTCCCTAGATGTGAGCAAACTTATCAAACACATCATACAATTTACACTCCCTTTCCTTCTTTGTCAATGAGGTACCTTGCATAAGTAGTTGAATTATTTCCCATAGATCCTTGGCAACACTATGTGATGATTGACAAGTGAATAGATATCAGATAGTAAACCTTGAAGAATGATATTAGTTGCCTTGAGATCACAATCAGCTTGAATTTTCTCTACAGCAAATAATTCAGCATATTTCTTTGTCCTAGTCACCCCATTTTCTTCAATCGTAGGTCAAATGAGTAGACCGTGTTCAACTGATTCAAGTATCATTCTTCCATGTTCTCTGTTTTGCATGTAAAGTTCCATTCTCCTTTTCCAAGAATCATACAAGTGTTTTTCAAACATTGGTGGACGATTGTCACCTTCAGAAAGTATCATGAATTAAGCAAGAGTAGTCATTGTTACTTTGCTTGTATGTGATTGATACTTGTTGATCGGACAGTGATAAGAAGTAATTGTGTTAAAGTGAGTTGGTTTTAAGTGTTTTAAGTCTTAAGAATACACGGAATTTTACAACTCTTGATTAAACCGGAAAATAACGTTTCACGAGATTTTACAAATCAAAGAAATAAATTGTATAATTCAAATTAAGATTAATTCGCCTCTTATGAAGTGATTAATTCGCCTTCGCTATAGTAGAAATTAATTCGATTTGAAAAGATGATTAATTCGCCTTGGAGGAAAGATTAATTCGCCTTGAAGTAAGGGATTAATTCACCTTGGAGAAAAAAGGTTAATTCGCCTTGGAAACAACGATAATTCGCCTTGGAAAAAATTAATTCGCCTTGAAAAATCCTTACTTCTCAAAGAAATCCTTAATTCGCCTTTCAAATAAAAACTTAATTCGCCTTGCAAATAAATTCTAATTCGCCTTGGAAAAATACTAATTTGCCTCAGGAGAAGAAATACTAATTCGCCTTTACTAAAAGAGAACTAATTCGCCTTCAAACTCAAGATTAATTCGCCTCTTGCAAAAACGAACTTTAACTTTTTCAAAACACTAAAAGACTCAATTTTTGATGTTTTTACTCAAAATTTCTTGTACAACTTACTTATCTAAGTCTAATAGAACCTTAAAAATACAAACTTTTAACACAAAAAATTTCAAATCAAGATTTTGGATACAAAAGTACTTTTCTAACCAAAACTTACAAAATGAAGATTTTTATGAATTTTTCAAGGTTTTTCTTGTACAACTAGATAATACTAAGACAAAGGAATAAGAAAGTAGTAAACTTTATGGTTTTTAAATCCATAAAAAATGAATTTTTTTTGTAAGATTCGAACCAAATGAACGAGTAGAAAACGAACACAATCACAAACAATATCACCCTATGGCTCTTGATACCAATTGTAGAATCTAAGTAATCTTTAAACACACAAAGAACTATGAAGAAATCTAGAGAGAGAAAGATAGAGTGGAATGTTGCTTATAGTGAGAGAAAGTGAGAGAGAAAAACATGTATTACTATATGTGAAATGAAACAACCAACACCCTTTCCATGGCATGGAAAGGGTTTAAATACCACCTTAGTGGTCGGCCATAGCCTTAGGTCCATGGGCTTTCCATGAGCTTTTGCTTATCTAGCCTATCTAGTTTCCAAATATTACTATACGAGTTATCTAACGATATTAATGAAAGTGACCGATACTTTCGTATTCCTAACAACACCACTGAAAACGTTAAGAATAACCGTACAACGCGCATCAGACCACTATGCATCAAACCTGAAAACTGTTTTGGAAATGAATGATTAAAAGGAACATTAATTGGACTAGGTCGTGTTCAGACGTCGTTGCATTTGCTTGTGTGATATTAAGTTTGCCGCTTGAGGTGAGTTCTCGTAGCCCCACTTTTTACTTTGTAACTTTTTTCCTAGAAAAAGTACAAATGTTTTGTACTTTGTAACTTTTTTCATCATCTGTTTACAGTGCAACACAGTTTTTTACCAGTTTATGTTTCTTGTTTTTTGTCAGTTTAATACGAGTAATACTTTTTACTTGTTAAACTATATAATTTTTGTTATGCACTTTTCGTTTCATAATTTTAAAATATACACAAAATTATAAAAACTTAAAAATAAAATTAAAATTAAAAATAAAAAAATAAAAAAACCTTAAAAAGTCTTTATATCCTATCTTTAAATTTAATTTTTCTATCCTAAACATACACCATAACCAAAGCCCGGACCAAATACAAATCCAATTCCAACCCTATTAATTGTAAACCAAAGACCCTTAGACTATGTTTATTGGTGATTCTGATCCAACCGGTTGGAGGTACAAAACATTTAATATGACATATTAAATTAGAAAAAGTACAGAAGCAACACAATTCTCTTACCGATCGGTTCACTCAGTGATCTTCAAATATCAAGACCAACCACACCACATGTCACAATATTAATCGCCACCCATATTTCCATTTACTTGGAATGAATTCTGCATGTAACAACGAGAAATAACAAGGAGAGGAAGAACATAATCAAACCATTATAAAAAACAAATCAAAATGGAAAAGAACTCACAAAAATCTCAGATTTCTTTGTTAATACTCAAAAATGTATTCTTAAAACACAAGTATTAGAGAAATTCATCATCAATCTTTAAGCTAAAAACGAAATTAAAACAACCTACCTTTGACCTTATACAAGATCTTGAAGCAAAAAGGATTCTTGTGTTCCTCATGGGTTTGTATTGAAAAAGATACAGTTGTGGTTCCCTTTGATTAAAATGAAATGGGGTTTTGTTTGTGGGTTTCGTTGTGATTTTTGATAAGAATCATTTAGATTTTTCTTGCTGTGTATGGTTATAAAGAAATGAGGTTTTATTTGTGGTTGCATACATATGAGAGAAATTAGGGCAGTGGTTTTAGGGTTATGTGGTGTTGATGTGCTATATAAGCATTATAAGATTATTTAACTTCTTGGGCTGAACATATGATTATTAAAATTATATTAATTGGGTCTCGATACATAAAATGTTATATAAAGATTAGATAAGACTGCTTATTAATTAGAATTTTATTTAATATATAATTTATATGATATTTTAAGTAATTTAATTAATTATAAAAATAATAATATTATATGTTAGGTTGTGTTATAAAAACAAAGTTAAGTATACGTGAAAAAGTAAGTCTTATAAAGTGAAACAACTGAAAACAACAGTTCTTACGAGATTAGACACAACCAAACCAAACCAAACAAAAAAAGCATCATAGATACCAAAACCACTTCACAAGAACAAGTCTTGTTTGGGCTTCATTAAAACACAAACCCTAGAGAGAGAAAAAGAGTAATAATGGGAGATCTAATCGCATGGCTGTTCTCCTTCTTCATCCTTTTAGCAGTCATAGCCCTTGTTTTATACCAGGTATTGAGTTGTTTTTCATTAACTTGTTATATTACATTTTTGAATTCTTTATATGGGTTTTTGTTAATTTTATGTTTTATAATGATACTGTAGTTTAAAGGTTGTTCTATATGGTATTTGTATGTTAGAAACATTTTTAGACCGAAAACTCGTACTTTTTTTGTAAGTTTGGGGGTGGGTGTTGTGAAATCAGTAGAAATGGAAAGCAAGTTGATATTGGCGGCATAGGATTGTTGAAATGTTTTGTGGAATGAGAATGTACCACAAACTAGGGAGAAAGGACTTATGGATTTCGATTAAGTTAGATTCTATCTTAGCTTTCTCTAAAAAGGATCACCATTGAAAACTATGAGTGTGCAAAACGTCACTTGATGTTAACTGTATTTGCTTATTATATTCTTATATGGCGATTACCAAAGTAATCTTCTACATACTGATAGTTTTCTTGGCGGACGCTTTTTGAGAGCTAAAGTAGAACTTAACTCAATCAAGATCTACAAGTACATGCTCTTGGTTTTCTAATTTATATTCTTTTGGTGATTCTTCTTTTTTCTGTGTTAGTAAATCAACAATCCACCACTATTTCATTCGTGCATGCTCGTTGTTTAGTATCTAATTTTTTTATCCATCTTCTTACACTCTGAAGAAATCTTCTTTACCAGGTCTTAACACACACTATACCTTGAGTATGAACAAATTTTCTTTAAAGTTAGGGCTCCCATGAAGTCATTTGTAACAACAGTTACTATTTTCTCGCAAGGTTTGGCTGGAAATGACATAAACGAAACAAAATTGATATTTGGCGACGTAAATAAACTACTAAAATGAGCTAAAGAAGAAAACCAGGGAGAAAGGGCTTATGGATTTTGATTAAGTTAATTTTATCATATCTTTTTCTAAAGAAAATTTATGAGTGTGCAAAACGTCGCTTGTATTAACTATGTGGCTATTCTATTCTTATATGGTTAATATGAGAAGTTTTCATCTACACACTCGTTTATTTCAGAGGTGGACACTTTTTGAGAGCTAATGTAGAATTTAATTTGATTGAGATCCATAAGTACATGCTCTTGGTTATCTTATTTCCTTTCTTTTAATGATGTATTATCTTTTTCGCCTGAAAGAACTTAAAACCACCTCTATTTCTTTCGTGCATGCTCACTTAGTATCTGATTTTCTTATCCATCTTCTTGCACTTTGAGTTTCACTTAGTATGTAAATTTATGTTTACACTAAGGTGCTGTTTGGTTTAAGGAATTTGGAGGATATTGGAGGGTTTTGATATTAAAATCCCTATGTATCGTGTTTGGTTGCAACTTGACAGCCTTTAAAATCTCTTGAAATGCCTGATTTTGAGGATTTATAAATTCCTTGACTAAGCAAAGAATTTCAAATTCAAAAAGGACGGAAGTTTCGTAGGCCCTTTTTAGACTAAAATACCCTTCACATTTATAAGAACATTATCTCTTTCTTTTCCACACAAACTTCATTCTTCCATATCTTTCTACTCGGTATGAATTCATCAAGAACGGCTCTCTTTTATATATATTATAACATTGATTATTTAAGTTTCCTTTTTGTCGAGCTTGAATTCCTCTCTATTTTTGTGCTTTTTTATTTCATAGATCTGAATTTCATCAAAGATGCCAAGTATAATAAACTGGTCATGGGTTTAATTATGTGACAATGTTTCGACATCGATTCTTATCATCTATTAATTCTTTATTTTTTTGTCCAGATCTTGGGTAATATGCGTTGGGGTTTTGCATTTAGTAAAAGCAATTGGTTCGTAAATGAAACTAAAAATTGAAATAATGGAAGTAAACTTTGAATATAAACACACGAACTATGGTCTTTTTTCTAATCACTTATCTTTGATTGTGTTAATCATAAACTCGAAGGATATATGTTTGTGTTATCTGTGGTCTTTTGTAAATAGCGTTCCTAAATCATTTGTTTCTAATGAAAGGGCAACAATGTCATTTGTTGTTAAAATATTATATATCCTTATACAATATCCTAGCAACTAAACATATCTTAGCATATAAATTTTTGGAATTTGAAATAGTCTAGAATTTTAAAACCCCAAAACTTAAAATTCCATAAATTTAAATCTGCGAACCAAACGCAGCCTAAGGTCATTTGTATATCAAAGAGGTTTCAAAGCTTCTCAAGTATGAAGTTGATTTGGTTTAAGGCCCAAAACTCATTTTTATTACCTAAGTTAGGCATCCATGAAAGTCTATTTAGTAATAAAACTAGGGAATATATGAGGTCAACTGAAACAAATTTAACGATATTTCGGCTGGTTTGGGTTAGAAATGGTATGAGTGAAACCAAATTGATATTGGTGGCACATGATTGTTGGGATGTTTTGTTGAATGTGAATAAACCCTTGCTCAAAAAAAAAAGTGAATAAACCACTAGAAGGATACTAATAAATAACCAGGGAGAAAGGACTTATGGATGTTTAATTAAGATGCATTTCTATCTTAGCCTTCTTGAAAAGGGCTCGCTATTGAAAACTACGAATGTGTAAAAGGTCACTCAGTTTTAATTGTATCTAATATCCTGTACTCATACAGTGTCTTGAATTGATCTTTTACACATTCATGTTTTTCGTGGTGGACACTTTTTGATAGCTAATGTGGAATTTAATTCTATCAAGATTTAGAAGTACAAGCTTTTGGTTTTATTATTTGCTTTCTTCTAGTGATTCTTCTTTTTTTCGCCCGAATAACTCAACATTCCACTTTGTATCTGATTTACTTATCCATCTTCTTGAACTTCGAGTTTCCTTGCATTTGGCTCTTGTGTGAATTTGTGTTTTTTAGGACTGTCTCCTTTCTTGGTATTAAATATGATGGCGAAACCATTATAGTTACCTCTTCACCGTTAGTGGTCATTTCAAAATTATTATTACGTTAAACATGATTGACAAAATTTCTTTATCTTGTCATTGCTGATGGGTATTCTGATATACTTATCAATAGTCGAACATTTTAAACTAATTAAAAAGATTTCTCATTGGTGTATGGATTGTGGTTAACTCTACAGATTATTGTTCTAATAAAACCTACAAGGTCATGATCCCTGTTAATCTCTTAGAGATGCCATCACTTATTCTTTGGCATTTCCACCTTACTAGCTATTTACAGTTAACATCTTTTGTTGCAGTTAATGTGCTTTTTAGACTTAGAGACTGATTATATCAATCCATATGAGTTAGCGAATAAGATAAACAACATTATGTTGCCGGAGTTCATTACTCAAGGGGCTTTGTGCTTTCTACATCTTGTCTCACGGCATTGGATGATGTTTCTGCTGTGTGTGCCATACATGTGCTACAATGTGAATATGTAAGTGCATTTCTCTTTCTTGTCTTACATGTCAGTGTATTTGTTAAGTTTTTTTTTTCATTATACTTTCTAGTGATTAATTAGTGGCTGGGAGAGGGGCTGCGAAGGATTGATTTGCCAAATCTTTTACTTATTACAAAGATAAAATATTGATATGTAATTCAGAATTTTGTAAGTTTTTTTGTAGACTCGCATAAAAAACATTTCAGTGTAATTATCTCAACTGATACAAAATGGGTGTCTAGATGCACTTCATACTCAATTAGCGTGTCATTTATTTAAGTTTTTATAGATTAAAGGCAGACACGATGGGTGTTTAGGTAATGGTTCAACACGGGCCAACTTTTGGGGTGGGTCGAAAAGGGTCAGTTGATTGGCTCACAATATTCTATGAAGTTAATATATTTCATAGATGAGGAATATTTCATAAATAACAATGATCCCATAAGGATACTTCGGCAGCTTTTTATTCGTTTGACCTATTTGACCCATTTCATTTTTTACCTCAAATTTCCTGATTTACTCTTTAGCAGTATACTCTAATTCAATAGTATATAACCCAAAGTAACCCATATTCACGAAACTGGTTGAAACTACACCATCTGATTTAATTTTTTGTTGATCTCTTTTAGCTACATTCATAGACAGCATCTAGTGTATGCGACAGAGGTGTTCAGTGTGATGTCAAGGGAAAAGAATCAGCGAATATTTAAACTTGTTTATCTTGCTTGCCTTCTCTTCTTCTCTATATTCTGGTAAGTACCTCGAACTATTGAAAAGCCTCTAATTTTAAGCACTTAGAAATCATATTGATGAGTTACTCTGCACTGTTGTTGTAGGATGATCTGGAGTATCGTGGATGATGAGTATTAAGAAAAGAACACTCCTAATTCAGTAAAATAAACTGTAAGTATAATGAATAATTGTGAAGATCGTAGATTAATCCACTTTTGACCTCGAGTTTAAAATAATTCTGTACTTTTTTAATTAAAAAACTAATATGGATTCCTAAAATAGTGAATTTTCTTGCAAATTGAAATTTAATGAAAAGTTACAGAGCACATTAAACTTGAAAACGAGGTCCAACAAATTAGTTTTCAAACTCAAATTTTTTTTTTGGGTAAGGGGTTTCCCCGGTAAATGGAATTAAACACGTAAAAGGTTTAAGAACAATGGAATGTGGCAGAGATACCACATTAACCTCAAACCAAGGCTTGAACTACCACTAAATCGCTTATGACATGCCACAAACGAAAATAGACATTACCTAAAAACCATTGCAAAAACAACTTAAACTACTTTGCCATAAAATCTAAAAGCTGTTGGCATCTTCCATAGCGAAAGAAAGTTCCGAACCTTCTCCTTATTCTTGAATCTGAAAGACACTAGCTTGAGACGAACCGTGATAACAATGGCGTCTCTTAAATCTTCTGGAGATCTTCTAGTTCGTTTAAACAGCCTGTTATTCCATTCCAACCATATAAAGTACGTAGCAGCTGCGATGAGGATCTTGCCCACAATGTTTTGAACAGTTCGCTTGTTTGCCAAAGGTTGAAACCACGCAATTATATTCTCCACGTCCATGCCCACAAACCCACGAATTAAACTCCACACTTTAGACGAATACGAGCATTCAAAAAAGAGGTGTTCGTGTGAATCAGCTTGAGTACCATATAACGAACAACGTACCTGGGTCAAGTCAGTTGCTGGATCAACGTCCCACTACCTTAGCTTGTCTTGCGTCTTCAAACTTCTCCTCATTATAAGCCATAACTGGAATGCGTGGCGAGGAATAGCATGCGTAAACCACACAATATGAAACCATGGGGCTTCATTCCCTCGCGGTCTTAGAGCTTCTCAAGCATATTTAACCGTAAAATCTGTCATAGTACCATTTGTATCACGCCACTTCCTGCGATCTTGACTTGAAGCAGTAAGTGTAGGGGTTGGCACAAGACCTAGGTTAGGAGCCTTTGCCAACCATGAAAATGGCCAATTCCAAGCGCCATTTACAATCAAGTCAGCAACACACGTATGTATAGAATACCCTTCCCTCGTTATGTCTTTAGGAGACAGAAGTTTGCAAAGAGGGCAATGCGTACTCCATGTGTCATACCAAAGAGATGTGTTCATACCATTTCCAATACAGCTTCAAAAAAATGGTTTTACATGTTCTCTAAGCTGTAGAAGTTTTCGCCATCCATAACTTATATTCGCTTTAGGTTGGATGTCCCATATAGTGTGTCCTCTAAGCTTGTATGTATTGATCCAACGAACCCACAACGACTCCTTATTAGAGACAAGATTCCATATATGTGTAGTCATTAGGGCAAGATTGAATACCTCAAGGCTGCGTAATCTAAGACCTCCTTCTTTTTTAGGAAGGCAAATATCATCCCAAGCCACTTTTGCTTTACCACGCTTGTATTCACCATTACACCATAGGAAACCCCGAATAATCTGTTGGATATCACCAACAATCCTTATAGGAATGACTAAAATAGACGCCCAATAAACTTGCATGGAAGAAATGACTGACTTACAAAGTTGGAGCCTTCCCGAATATGACAAAGACTTGTTTTTCCAATCCCCAATCCTATTGCGGGCTTTTTCGACAAGGACTTTGCAATCCTTATTTAACAGCCTAGATGAAATCAATGGAACACCAAGGTAGTTAACTGGAAGCTCACCTTCAGCAAAAGGCATGAAATTAAGAATAGCCGCCTTGACATGATTCAAGACATTGCAAAAGAATGCCGTACTCTTTGGAATGCTTGGAAACAGGCCTGAAACCTTCTTAAACTCATCAAGGGATGCCTTAATAACACTAGCCGATTCCACATCCCCATGAGTAAATATAAACACATCATTTGCAAAACACACATTAATAATTTGGAGCTCCTCACACTATTTATGATATCTAAATGTTTCGGACATACGGACCCTTCTTTGAAGAATAAGGGTCAAGATCTCCATAACAAGCGTGAAAAGATAAGGCGAGAGAGGATCGCCTTGGCGAAGCCCCCTTTTACCCATAAAATAGCCATGAACATTCCTATTGATGCAAATCGAGAACGAAGCCGAAGTTACACATGCCATAATCCGCTTAATCATAGTGGAATGAAATCTGAAGCGCTTAAGAATAAATCCCAAGAATCTCCAATCAACCGTGTCATACGCCTTTTGAATGGGCTTATGGTACAAGGCGTTGAGATTAAACCCATATAGATTCTCTTTTTGATTCATAACTTAAGTGTAAGGACAAGTAATAAGTTTTTTTTTATGTTATTTACTTTTTGTGGTCAACCAAATACGTGTTGAGCAGTTATATTTTATGTGTGTGGGTGTTTTTGTTAAATGGTTTTAAACAAGGTGTTCCACATCACCTATTGTCGCACAATATGCTTTAAGATGACAATGTCATAAGCTGGATCGGCCAAATATATTACTAATTTAGCATAGTAGAATATGTGTTTTTACATTTCGTTAATCCTAATCAACCAATTTTTAATCCGGAGTAAAGTTGCATTAGTCTGTTAATGTTCGGAACGATGCTTTTGTTGTAGAGGATAGGAGTACGAGCCTATTAGATTAGTGAAATAGATACTAGTTTTTGATGAAACCATTTGAACCTTTTATCCCACATAGGTAAATGGAAGAAAATCTTGTAAGCTCATATACCATAGTGCATATAGGTTGTTTACTAAAGTTAATAGTATGCTTTCAAACTCATACTTCTATCACATAAATATGACAAATTTACGTGGTATATATATGCGTTTGAAATAATTATATGAACTCTTAAGTTTTGGTAGATGAAAACTAGGGGTGAGTAGAAAAAACCGACCGAACTAGAAACCGGTTCGGTTTTTATTTTTCTAAAAACCGAAAAATGTTGGTTCGGTTTTTCATCCAAAAATCGAACCGTAAAAACCGAACCGAACCAGTTTTATAACAATATATAATTTATAGAGTAAATTGCAAAAATCGTCCTTAAGGTTTAGTCAAATTGCATGTTTCGTCCAAAATAATTTGAAAATGCAAAAATCGTCCATAAGGTATAGCCAAAGTGCAAAAATCGTCCCACATAGTTTAGCCAAATTGCATGTTTCGTCGTTGACCAAGGACAATTTTTTGCAAAATAGTTTATTTTGGGACTATCTATACACTTTCAAACTATCTGGGACGAAACATGCAATTTGGCTAAACTTTAGGGAAAATTTTTGCAATTTACTCTAATTTATATAATATAAATAAATAAATAATAAATCCAATTTTTAAATTAATATTCTCTTTTCTATTGCTCACGCTACAGAGAGAAAAAAACAAAACCTGGCCTTCAGTCTCAGCCATTGAATCATGTTTATCAACTTTTGGGTGACCTGAAACATAGAATGACCAGCAACACTAATGTTCCAATGAGTATTAAGCACCTCCAAGAAACTACCTTTTTGCGCCAGAAAATATAGAACTTAATGGTCCTTGGAATTAGTACATCGTCAAGAAGGGATTAATAAGTAGCAAGATTGGTGGGTATATCCCTGAAATTCGATATGGCTGAAACACGGCATAAGCACCTTGATAAGTATCTATGAACTCCAGATTTCCCATAATGCGATCTAGTTTTTTCAACACGCCATTCCTTCCTCTCGGTTTTTGGTTCCAAGTGAAGTGTAATCCCGTACTATGAATATCCATAACTTCAATGCTACGCACACAATCTTTGAAGTCACACATAGCAGAATTCATACTAGAAGAACCCGTACTAATGTCTTCCATATTCAAAGCAACGTTAAAATCTCCTAAAAGCAACCAAGGCAACCCACGAACCACCCTCTATGGAAATAAGTATCAGCCCTAAGAACACGTCCTGTCTCTGGGTCATTTCCTGCCATAAATAAAAGTACAACATATACTTTTAGAGTCAGCTGCGATGTATCACCTTTGGCATGAATAGCTTGATCTATTTTGAGCCATGACAACGTACGTCAACAACGTCCTTTATTCCATCCTTAGAAATAATCCGACAGCCTTGTTACTAAATTTACATGTAGAAGTCCACTCCAATTTCGAAAAACCTTCGAGCAAAGAGAAAGGGGGGGAAGCTAACGCGTTGATATCACAATGGGACACCAAAATATCCACTACCACTTAGCTGGTTTTCATTCACACTAGTCGAACCTCCGATTGTTTGGGTGCGATACAGACCCCCATATATTTCCATGAGGCCTAAGCTAACAAAAAACGTCTGTCTGAGGTGAGTGCTTGCCCCCTTTGTTGTGATGTATTCACTTACCATTTCTCCACCTCACTTTCAGAACAGTGTCGTTCTCTTTTTAATCCTACACAGTAATAGTCTTACTCCTTTTCCCCCACTTGCCTCCACCCATTTCATTCCCACTTTCATATCATTAAAGAGCTTCAAAAGGGATTAGTTGTTAAGCCATCTTACACTATCACCAGTAGTTTTGGACTGGTTTTTTGGGACTATATATTCCAAACAGCATGCAGAGTATTTTTGTTTACCTTAAAACCATCAGCATGTCGCGTTTGAGTGTTAGTAGTTTCCTTTCCTTTCTTTTTCTGATTTTGAACCATAGTGAACCCATCATTTTGGATCGTAGGCGTTTCCATAACAGGTTCTTTCACCCTTTTAGGGCATTGATCATCTGCATGTCCAAAGATTTTACAATCTCTGCATCGTGAAGGCTTCCACTCATATTCAATATTCATTCTTTCCATTGTATGACCATCACCCTCAACAATCGGGACAGCCATAGTAACTTCTTGTTTTAATTCTTTTCCAGCCGTGACCTCAATGAGAGAACGGGCAAATCCTATTCTTCCCCAAGGTTCAACGCGGCACTCGTAAACGTGTCCAACATTATTGGTTTACCAATTTGAGTAGCTATTAAGCTCAACCCGTCTTCAGAATATGCCACAACAACAGGAACTTTATGTATTTTGACCCAAACAGGGACCTTTGTTACTTTGTCTTTGACAAAGACATGTTAGGCCGACCATTTGGTTAGAATTAGGGGTTGTTCCGTATCATCCAAGGTCCTTTTTCCAGAACCTGTTCCAATCCCGTCATAGATGTAAATTTAAAGTAGTAAACATCATCATCATCTTTCATTACCTTTTGAAAGCCAAATTTGGCCCATGTGTTAGTCACATAGTTCTGAACTAATTGAAAGGCCACTCTCTTTCCAACAAAGAACCCCACTAAGGAGTTAGAAAACTTACTTTGGGCATCCAGCACATACTTCACACGTAACACACAATCTGAATTGTCCACCTTTTTTTTGTTAATCAGCGTCCTGAAATTCATTTTAGTAGTTTTCTTATCCTCTGTAACGATTTGCACAAAAGACTTTGTACCCAAATATACTCCATCATCACCCATGCCTAAAGTCTTGCCATCTCTGTCATTACTCATTGAATCAGCTTGATGAGCAGACGGAGAGTGAGAAACGCTTGATTTTTCCTTACCATTCAGATTTTTCCTTACCATTCAGATTTTTCCTTACCATTCAAATTTATATGGTGGTTTTGTTATTTCCATTGGACATCTGAGGAAATTTGCTAATGTAAGTTAAACTTGATAACAAACGGATCTGTAGGTTCCCGATTAACACTTCCACTTCATAACACGAATCGAAACAAGAAAGGAGAAAGAGAGATGATTAGTTTAGAGAGAGAGAAGAGAGAGAGAAAAGATATATTGAAAAAATGAAAACTAGATATTTTCTGAAAAGAAAATATCTATATCTATGAGATATTTTC
>BQNB010034325.1:4718-51684 GCA_026074375.1 Tanacetum coccineum
AAGGAGCCCTTTACAAATATATCTGCCTATCTATTAGGAACAGTTACAATTCAAACTAAATATCCCGAAATGCTCTCCGTGCATTCTTATCTTCATTTCATCAGCTTTGACCATTTAGCAGTACAAACTTCTTCAACTGGCAGTATTAAGTTTCCTTGGCAGTACTAACTTTGTGCCGGCAGTACAACTCCTTTAGTACTGTTGGCAGTATTAAGTCATATGAAGATTTATTCCTAACAAACCTCCTAGAAACCCTGCATTTTAAAAATTCTATACGCCATATTGATTTATGTCTATACGGCGTATTGACTACATATCTCCCAATACTCAGTATCTATGCCCTATACGGAGTATTCCCATAACATTGTATACGGCGTATCCACATTAGAATATGCCGTATCCGCCCTCAAAATAGAATGATAAATCTTTATAATATTTGTACTAACTTCATTAGATTTACAGATATAGCTCTTACACCTAGAGATCAGAGACATCCATACTTTATATTCAAGGGTTTAGAGTACACTGATGTAGATATTGTAGATTTTGAGGATAGGTTGGGGAAGATATACGAGAGAGGAGTACATAGGGTACATGTTTTTGATTTTGGAGGATTGACTGATTTGATTGTCGAGGGATTGAGCGGTCGGATGCTGATGGAGCACAGGGATGCTCAGGGATAGAGTGTGTTTACTAGCCAAGCTTAGAGGCGGCTATTTGAGGTTCAAGGCCCGTTGGTACATGAGCTTATTCTAGAGTTCTTTAGTACATTTAGATTTGGAGAGGCGGTACTTGATCTTGATACTGCTGGGGCGTTATAGTTTCAGTTAGGTAGAGCTAGGCGTCGTATGAGTTGGAGAGAGTTTATTCTGGGTATAGGTCTACATATGGTAGAGGAGATGGAATCTGCTAGATTCAGTGCATACTGGGCGGCGAGTACGAGGCAGGTCATCAACAAGGGGGATCTGTGTACTTACTGGAGAGGGATCTCATCTAAGGGGGATTTTCTTGGTTATGCCCCTTCTTACACCGAGATTAGAGATTTGATGCTTAGGCTATGTCATAGATTGATTATGTATAGCATTGCTGGGAGGAGTCAGGCACCTGAGAAGGTGATCATGACTGATTTGTTTTACCTCAGGGGCATAGATGTTGGGTCGGTCAACATCCCTTATCTTTTGGCTAGGTATTTGAGGAGATTTGCTTCAGGGAGGAAGAGCGGGGCAATGATATCTGGAGGATAGTTTGTTGCTCATTTCGCTGAGCATTTTGGACTTCTTACTGAGCAGAGACTTTACGGATTGGCAGTGATACTCCGAGACCTCCCTGTGATTAACATGGCTGAGTTGGTGCGGCTGCAGATTTGCGAGGAGCTTGATGTTACATGGCCTTGGGTAGCCCCGGGACAAGAGACGTAACCTGATGCTACGACTAGTGCCCTAGAGGTCACTAAGGGTGCTCCCAATGTTGATGAGGGTGCTTAGGTTGTTCTAGCACCCGTACAGGCACCGTAACCGCCACCTGCAGCTGGACCAGCTAGGAGTTTACCACAGAGGGTGGCTAGACTAGATGAGGTCCATGGTTTGTGAGGCAATATGGCAGAGTAGAGAGACGTGTTAGATAGCATGGCCCGTGATTTTTCTAGGTTTACTACATGGACGATCTCTAGTCTATCACTGCTGATGGATCGTGTTGGGGTTAGTTACACTAGTTATTCAGATTTTTAGATCCCATATGTTAGGCACACCAGGCGTAGGACTGATGATGCCAACACCTTAGCACCACAACAGCCAGATCCCTGATCTCCCTCACCATTACTTTTTGATTTATGTCTCTGTACATTTATTTTATTCATGTCATGATGAATCTAAACTTAAAACATGTTATCTTTTGATGTATATTATGATATGATGATTTTTGGTTTGTTTATGTATGATAGAATCAAGCTTGGCAGTAAGTTCAGCAAATTAGCTCGTTGATAGACTACGGACTCAAGCACCAAACTTGTTACAAGAATGAAATCATGAGAGGAAGAGTGTTAAATAATGTGAAAAGCTGAAGAAAAAGTCTAACTTAAAGACTAGCTGAAAGAAAAGTGCTTCCCGGGAGACAACCCAGACTGTTATTTATTTTTATTGAGTCTGTCTTCCCAGAAATCAATACGGTGTATCCGCTCCATACCATATGGCGTATTGAATGTCTGGATGTTATCAATCCTTTATTTTCCTGCATTTAAAACTTTATTCTCAGATCTGTCTATACGGCGTATTCATTATATGATACGGCGTATTTGGCAGAATGACTTGTATTGATACTTTTTACAGGTCTTTCTATACGGCGTATCTTGATTTTTGGATACGGCGTATTGATTGGCTGTACAGTTTTGTTTTTATTTTTATTAACCGTAGGATACCCAAGATAGGATTTTGCATTTTTTTCCTATATTTTGCACAGGACCTCGCTGGAAAAGAAATCGACAAAAGTTGGTGAAGTATCGATTATCAGGAATCCTATGCATGTTGTAGTCATGTTGGAATTTACACGCATTTACAATACACATTCTTGCTCATAAACTCAACTTGGAAAATCTACCAAGCAAAAGATCAGGGGAGTTTCTCGTTCTAATTATTTTATTTCCCGTTTCTAATGTTTTATCTATACAACAAGGACGTTGTATAACTTAAGTGGGGAGGGGGGGAGGTGGGAATTAGAATGTTACTTGTCCTATTTTTCACATTAAAAGGCTTAAATTATACTTAAATTTTTTTTTTTTTCAAGCATACTTTTGTAAAATAACTAGTTACATAACCTGCACATATAACCCTTATTAGATATTGTGAGGATTCAGCCTTATCCGTTACTAAATGTTTACCCAAATCCCACCAAAATATGAGTGTGTCGGTGATGTTGTAGACATTAGAACTTGGCTTGGTATATCTATTTAAGACCACAATAATGAGTACTATGGATTTATATGGAGTAACTTGTTTAAATTGGTAAATATATAGGATTACATCCAAAAATCCTATATATGTTGTATTATTAACTAACTACACTAGTTAGTTAACCCCGTATAAACCCTTTGTTTACTCTCATTTTAAGAGAAAGATACCTCTAGAAAAACTAGTAGAGCCAATCTTTTAGGATAAACACCAACTATTTGTTTCATTACACCTTTACACTTAGCCTACCTTGTTAGATTAAGTCCATTTATCAGTTTCTAGTTGCTTAAAGTGTAAAGTATGTATTTCTTGTGTCCTGTGTCATTTTCTATCTCTGATACAGTTGGGAAGAAAATTGCACATTGCAAATGGGAATGTAAAAAGTAGTCAAAATTTATGTATTTTTACTACCATCACAATTATGGAAGAAATTATCCGGAGTTATTATGATTGTAAAGATGGTGAAATTACACTGAGATTCGTAGTATTGTATTATAAAAAATAATCGAAAAATATAGAAAATTGTAACAAAAAAAGGAGGAAAGTATGAAGATAGTCAGTTCATTAAAGCTTAAACCGATGATATTATTTGAAGGATCAATTATTCGTTGATAGATGGTTATAAATCGACGATGTGAAGTTTTGTATAAAGTGGTAGATATCGCCACTTGTCTTTGTAAAAGTATGATGGGATGATTGGGAGTTGACCATTACGGGAACGCCAACTTAGGTTGTTGTTTTTGATCTATGATCAAGATGTTTGTGTATATAGTTGTGTCTTTATCATGGTAACGGCCGGGAAAAAGTATCTAGCAACTTGTACCTTATCTGTTTGGACTTAGTCTATTTGTTTCGTAAATTTTTATTTAACAACAATTATTTCCCTTTCATAATCACTAACCCTTAGGTTTTATTCGAATGAGAATGTGAGCAATCACATGTGTCTATTCCGTCGTTACAGCCATGTTTGTGTGGTTTTGTCCGCCTTGTTGGTTTATTACTTTTTTGTGAAGATTAGAAGATCCATCCTATATCATTCTACTAGTCCTACTCTTTAGCTTATTCGAGTTAAGGTTTGAATGCAGTCATATGTGTCCATCCCATCGTTATGGGTATGTGTGTATGGTCTTTGTCACCTTTTCTGGAATATTAGTATCGGTAGAGACTAGATAAAGTGATCAAACCCTTATAAATAAAAACCCAATTTACCTTTATAAACTTGTTACTCCTTAGCTCTAGTGGTGGAGATGTGTATCCTTGCCAAGCTTATGATAGAATACTCGTCACGACTGAGCAATTGAGCGAATTAGTTACATGTTACCACATAGATTAGTTAAGTGATTTGAGTGTTTTAATCTTCCTATTTTGTGAGGTGTTTAGTTGTGTACTTGTAATCGATCAAATAAATGCTTAACAGAAAAATTCTTAGGTATACATTTTTATAAACTTCTAAAGGCTACTTGAGGACAAGTAGGATTTAAGTGGGTGGGTATTTGATGACATCAAATAACGTCACTTTTATAGCATCATTTATCCAATGTAAATAACCCATTTTGTATAATTATTGCAAGAATTATTACTTAATTGTTTATATTTGAAAATTGCAATAATTATGGAGTACTTTGTGAAGATTAGCTAAAAGGCACGCATTCTGGAGCTTAAATGAAGATGTAGAAACAAAAAAAAGGGGGGGGTTGAATAGTTTACAGGTGCGTTTCATTTTATAACTTTGCTTTCAAAATGATTAGATTCGAGTAGTATGTTTAACCAACCAACAATATGAATCATCCAAGTAAATATCTAAACTAATAGTAAATAACAATCACAACAATAGAAAGAGATGAGAGAAGGAACAATCAAACCAATATACCAAGATTTTTAGTGGTTCGGCTACGAAGCTCTTCTTCGCCCTACTCCACTCCCCGAGTATCCTACTCGATATTTCACTATGTCTACAAGCTCCCTTCAGGCGGAGAAAACAGTTTACACGTCGCTTACGTTATTTTCTGACACTAAGCTAAATGTCGAGTCCTAATCCTAGCTAGAACCAATCTATCGCTTCACAATCACTACACGATCACTAGATCTACACTATCAGATTTACATAATATTCGAATCATACAAATCCATAAGATAATTACAATAGAGATTTGATACTTAGAAGAAAGGAGGAGAGATCACTAATCAACACTTCGTTTCTTGGAGAATACGAGTGTTCTTCTCTTTCACTTAAATGAGAGGGAAGAGATGCGAAGAAGAGATTAGATCATTTGAAACAAGATCAAGAGATGTTAGTGATCAAGATATTTAATGAGAGAAAGAAGGCTTTTAGAGAGAGAAAGAAGTGTGAGAAAATTCGTGCAAAGAGGTCTAATTTTCTGCAAGGAATAGAGCAGTATTTATAGACAGGAAAATCCAACGGTCACTAGTGGCTGTCTCTGCGGTCCCAGATATATAAGGGGGCCACCAGGCCTATAAGGGGGCCGCCAGTAGACTACGCTCCCTTTTTTGTCTTTTTGTGGGGAAGGTTGTATCTGGTATAGAAGCTTCCGTTTTGGGGGGAAAATTTAAATTTCAAATTTTATGTTTTTAATAAAACTTTTCTTTTAATTAGAAAATATTTTGTATAATTAATTTTGTAAAATTCTTTTGTAAAAATGTAATGGGTAAGACAAAAATATTTTTTTGATCACTAATTATGCTTAATGATTTGTTTGTTCATACCTTAAGTGATTACTAATCTTAGAAATGGAATTTTACGATTAATAACTTGTAAACGTTTAATTTTATCGTAAATGTTTATACATTTTGTTATTATCAAAACGTTGAGAGGTCGAAAAATATAAATAACATTTTTAAACATTATTTGTATTAACAGAAGACATTTGAAGATTATTGTTCTGACATCCTATACGCCGTATCCATCAAGGAAGATACGGCATATATGTGCCTGCACTTCACAAGAAACCACGAAGATACAAAGTCCAATAAGCCATATTCAGGAGAACTCTATATGCCGTATTCAATATAAAGTAATAAAATATTCTGGAAGATATTGAACGTAGTCCCTACTCCAAGAAACCCCTGATAAGCCGTATCCATCTCTCTCGATACGCCGTTTCGACCAAATTCCAGACAGTATAAATAGAAAAACTAAAAACAGGTTTTCAGTGTGCTTGATCATATTTTCGATACTTTAACCATAAAAGTAGATTTTCAAAAGACAAGAAGAGCAGAAGAGGTCAAGCAAAGCTACTAATTCCATAGGAAACACCTTGTAATCTCCTATACTCTTGTAATCGTTCATTTTTGGTATTATTCATTTAACTCGGTTAGTTTACCTTGGTTAGATTCTTACTTTTGTATTGCTCACAATGATTAAGGGCTAATACCCTTGGTTATTAGCTATGATTATGAAGATTTAAATGTTTAGTTTGTTTATATCGAATGCTTAATTTATCGTTGATTTCTTGTTTATGTTTCTCAATTCATACTTGTTTACGTGCTTTTGTATGCGACCTATCATTCAACTAGATCTAGTGATACCAACCAAGTTAGCTAGATATCGGGATGGCTCTACATATAGTGATTTATATATCTAGATCAATAGGACCACAGTTAATGCCTTGCGTTTACCTTTAGGATATGTGAACAAGTTAGACTACCAGGTGACCTAGGATCAACAAATAACGTACTGATTCCTTTGGTAAAGACGTGGACAATAGACTACTAGACTATAAATTGCCATTAAGCAGTAAGTGGGTAAAGTCTCTATGAGCTAGGGTTTAATTAGATCACCATTATTATTCTCCTAAGATAGATTATAATCAGCAAATAGGATGCTTTATGAGGATGCATTTAATTGTGACAGAATTCTACGTGTCTAGGTTTTTGGAAGAAGTCTTGCCTAAATCTAGGAATGGTATGCCGCCTCGAGATAAGCACTCATTGCACTAAATAAACAAACCAACATTTTAATTGGATTAATCATGGTTAATACAGTTTTTTATTATTTGGCTAGACCGCTCTTCTATCTTTTGTCTATCTGCTTGCGTGTGTTATTGTGTCTTAAATTAATCTAAGTTACCACAAAACCTATGCCAGTCTTTTAGGCTGAAACCCCCTCTATCCGTTAGAATTAGGATTAACATAGGTTTATCATAGAATATAATTAACATAGTTTAAATTAGGTTAGTTTAGTTAACCAAAATATTGATAAAATAAAAGATTAGTTCTCGCTCTTAGTGATCGACACCCTACTTACCACGAAACTTCATCTGATCGGGTACACTGCCCATTAAAGTGTTGTTTTAGGTAAAGCTGGCAAAATATAAATTTAAAACTTGAATAAACTAATAACAACCCTATACGACAACATATCAGTTGGTGTCTTTTGTTTTAAACTTTTGGACTTATGGTCAAGTGGTTGCAAAAACTTCATACTTTGTACCCTTGCGGTTAGTTTACTTTCGATGTTAAAACTTTGGAATTTTTGATGTATGGCTAAGTGTAAATTTTTGCTAAATATTCTTATTTTTCCCTTTTGCGTTAATTTTTTTTCTTTACATAAATTTTGCTTGGTAAAATTTATTACATGATTTCATTGTTAAATTTCTTTTAACAATTTTCAAAACATATATATAAGTTAAGCAAAATGTATTTGGGTCAAATATTTTATCAATCAAATGTTTGTGTTCAATTGTAGAACCATGTCTCAAGGATGGAAACACATGATTGAACCACATGAGCTGTAATGTATACTCTAGTGACTCCCACACCGTATTCTAAGCCGATGAGTCGGACTACACCATTAGTCGCCACAAGAACGACTTTTCGACCATCATGGCCACATTAATCGCTTTGTTCACGACCATTAAAAGGGTTATTTGTGTTAATCACGATAACAATTTTCATCCTGATATTCGTGTTTCGAAGATGGTACTGATTCAGATAAATTGAAATATTTTGGTAACAAGATGTACAAGTAAAATGTCCACTTGAAAACATTTTAAAATATGATGCACTAGTAATTATCAACAATTGGATTGTTTTAGCATCAAGACCTTTTATTGTGATATATGTCTAAACGTCAAAAAAAAATTGTAAATATTATTACTTAACTCATGTCTAGAAAACGTTTTTACTAAATCTAAAATTCTTTTGTATCAGTTTTATTTTACTTAACTATTATCATTTCAAATTGTAAAATCTTTATTTTGAGATACTTAAAGTATATTTTAGTCAAAACCTTTGGTTATGACATGATGAAAAGGTCAACATTGTGGAAGAAAACTTATTTTTGAATCTTAATGCATTTTGAAAACTCAAAGCATTATTTGTTACTTCAAAAACACTTTCATCAGCATTACAAAACTTAGGTTCTAAGCAACCCAAAATTTAGTTAATTATTCAAAAACATTGAACTTTTTAACAATATCTAACTTAATTTCATGATAGTTCTTCTTTGATGAGTTGTGAAATCAAGATTCAAGTCGTTACTCTGCTTAAGGTTTTTGATGAATTTGCTCGAGGACAAGCAAGGCTGGAAAGATGTGATTTTATGCTAATTTATGTTGTGGACAAATCTTTAAAACCATACCTTCGAGAGGAAACACACGCGACTCAGGAACAAATCTTGGAAAACTAATTATTGTACCTATGTAACATACGAATCTAGAGTAGGAAACAATAGAGGAATCGAGGTAGAAGCAACCATGATAAAAGACAGAGAACCAGTAGGAACTTTGTTGTAACCGCTCAGAGCGAGGGTAGGTACAGAGACAGTACGTTAGTCACACATAATGTTTGCAAAGTGCAACTACCACCATACTGGGAGTTGTCCCATGTGTAGGAAGTGTAACCAGGAGGGCCATATCGCCAAGTACTACATGGATAAAGTTGCAAATGACATATCGAGGAAGACTTGTTTCGAGTGCGAAAGCCTGAACCACCTTAGGACTAACTGCCTAAGGTTGACTAGACCCTAAACCAAGGAAATTAGAACCGCCTAAAACCCTGTACTAGCTATTGAATGGAATCAGAACCAAAGGAACAATGGAAACCAACCCCACGGTAGAGATTTTGTCATAACTGCTAATGAAGCTCAGCAAGATCCTAACGTCATGACGGGTACATTTTCTTTGAACAATCATTTTGCTACAGTTCTATTTGATTTTGGTGCTGATTATAGCTTTATCTCCACTAAATTATTACCCTTGATTAATGCGAAACCTAGTGCTATAAACCCTGAATACGAGATTGAAATAGATAATGGTCTAAAGATAGAAACCAATAAGATTGTTCATGGATGTAGACTAGAACTAGAAGGTCATATATTCATCATCGACTTGATCCCTTTTAATCACAGTAGTTTTGACGTAATTGTAGGAATGGATTGGTTGTCAAGGCTTTAAGGCTGAGATCATTTGCCATGAGAAAATAGTCTAGATCCCGCTTTCAAGCTAAAGGATTCTGGAAGTTCACGGAGAGCATCTGGAAGGAAGACTGAAACAATTGAAGACTATGAAACCAGACAAGCAGAGCCTCGAAGACATCCTCGTTGTATGTAACTACCCCAACGTGTTTCCAAAAAATCTACCGGTGTTAGCCTCAAAATAATGAGTCAAACATGGAAGCTCGGTCACTCAATCGGGAAGACTCGGTCTTTATAATATTCATGTTGTAATAGGGTAACAGGCTCATTTATTGTAATCTTATTATGCACGTGTTGCGGGTTAAAGCTTAGGTAATCTTGAGCCCGACCCGTTAGATAAACCTAGGCGTCCCATGTTAGGAGCCTAAGTATAAATACCTCTTTTCCACAATGGAGAAGGTTTGGTTGTTAATTTTGTTTTTAACTGTAACATTTCGCATTTTCAAGTCATTTTACGACTTTAATTATTTCATCATTTATTTTTAGGCTTTTACACGTTTACTTTTATTTCAATCGTTTAGTTAAATCGCGTAAACTAAAAATAAACAATAAATGTAAACTGAGATCAAACGAATGAAAGTTTACGTCAAACAAGTCTTATATAGTTATTACAAAGATAATTTATAAGTTTTCATATTTTATTTTTGTACGTTACGAAAACGTTTACATATACGCTTAAATACATGCATGCAAGCTCAAGTATTACCACCTTTACATTATAACTAATATAAAACATACACTTCTACTAATATCTTAAATACTTTTCATATTAATTAAATGAATATTATCCATGTGCTAAATGAGGCATGTAATCTACAAAAATCCCTAATGTTATCTCTACATTAAAACTAACACTACACTAAATATAGTAAAAATCAAGATTTTCAATTTGCTTTTCCCTCTCCCCATGTTTAGCCGTGTCTAAGAGATAGGAGGTCACAAGATGGCAAGACAATTATGGTTACATGCAATCAAAGAAGCTTTAATACTTTCCTTGTTTAGATATTAAAAGTGCAAGTAACATAAGAAAATTCTTACAACTCCAACACAAAGCAAAAGAAATATTTCTTTTTCTCTATACTTACCTACGGCAGTAGCAACATAAAGAAGAAAAGAAGAATTCAGTTTTTGTTATATTAATTGCAAGATTAATCAAGAAGATTTCCAGTGGGTCTAGGATTAGTTATCAAACAAAGGGTTTGAATAGGCTTAGTCTTGTTCATCTCATCTTCATCATACACTCAAGGTTATCATAAAACCCTAATCTTTTCATTTACTTCATTTCATGGTTTATATAATGTTTATATTGTTATCATCACCTAGGTTATTTTATGAGTTTATAAAAATATAAACACACATGTACATACACGAATTTCATTTTTTTAACTAGGTTAATATGATGTTTAAAATATGTTAATATGTTTAAAACAAGGTGTAGTATATTGGATATCATAACACAATCAAGAGATGATGGGTTGGCCAATTTCTAGAGAGAGAAAGTAAGGATTCTAGTGAGAGAAAAACACCTTTAGTATGTGTATAACCAAATGAACAACCAACCCCTTCCCATGGCTGGAAAGGGGTATAAATACATGTGTTTGGATGCCCTAATGGGCTATGGTATGGGCTTACAAGTGGGTAAAAGACCCGGCCCAATACCATGAGTCATATGCTTACGATTAAACTACGAGCTATGCTATTCTAGACAATACACGGGGTGACCGAGTCTTTTTCTTAAACCTAACAATCTCCCCCTAAGGGAGGTCACCCCTGAAAATACAATTTGAATTCTAGCATTCTAAGTCTTGACCTTCTGGCTTTAGCTCGTAGTCTTTGATTCTTCATTCTTTGAGTTCTTTGTACATTATGTAGTGATCCTTGAGCTTTGTTCCTTAGACTTGTGTGATCTTTGAGCATTCTTTGAGATCATCAGCCACAGTACATCTCCAAATCATCCCTGTGGCAGTGTTTCCTCCATGTGATGTTGTGACCTTCGGACTGGCATGCTCACACTTTTCTGGATCATGATAGTACTCATCAGAGTTGCGGAAGCTGTGTTATAGGTCTTTCAGTTGTCATGACGTCTTTGATTAGAAACATTAAGTGTGAGCATGGGTTTGTGAATTGACTCCACTGGAACGAGGTATCTCCATCTCCATTTTTACTTGAGCCTGTAATAAAACAGTTAGCAATAAAGCTTATGGACGAATATGGCTTTGTCATTCGCCCGAGTCTGGTTGGATAAACCTCCGGATCCGTGAGGACCGACCTGTGATCAGGTAGATTCATCTTAAGAAGAATCTCCTTGACAGGATTTCCAGTATAAGTATCGGATCATCTAATGTACAACCATCAGAGTCACCATACTTGCCTGTTCCCTTTATCGGAATGTCTCAAACTAGACAGCATGATAAGAGTGAATCGGTTAGTTACTATCTTACCGATTAAAGTGAAAAATTGATTTGAAAATAATTTGACGTGTTACTTGAGAAAGTATTTGTGTAACACGTCGAGAGTATTTTAGGCACAAAATTAAATTTCATTAGAAACACATTTTTTTAAAAGATTTACACAGTCAATGTGCTCGAAAATCAATTGTTAAGCACATCGAAAGGTTTTCCAAAAACTATTCGTCAATTCACTGCCTAGAACAAGTTTAATTCATAAAGAATCGCACCATTGTTTCTTTCCATTTGTCACAAGTTTAACCCATAATGGATCTCACATGTCACCTACCTAGAGCTTGTTTGATGTTGGCTCTAGAAGGATTTCCATCTTCATTGTGAGTACTTGAAATCACAGTGTGTGATGAGCAAGCGTAGTTTGTATTAGTGTCTTAACGAGATTTATGAATGATCTCAAGGCTTTAGACTCAATAGTGCATTTTTTGGATTTTAGTAGTCAGAGGCTGGAGCAAACTGCCACCTTTTCAATATCGTCTAACTCAGAGTGAGAGAGACGATAAAAATGTATTGATCTCCGTGAGTAATGAAAAAACAATCCTTTGAGGGATCTTGAGTGGCTAGGGATGGTTGTGCATCCCCACCCTCCCCCCTAGCATATCAACTAGGTCCATGATACTTTTTCTTCAATGTCAAGCATCAACCATGGTAATTCTTACATCATATGTATTAACCCGTATCTGCCTAATGTTTAATGAGGCTGCTTCTTTCACCCTTTATCTTAACATTTCCTTTTTAATTCTTCAACCCCCTTCAGTGCTTACTTAGACTCATTAACAAGAACCTTGTTGGGTATGTTCCAGTACAAGCTCCATCTCAGTCCCGCAACTATACCCTTATTCACACAAACGTACTCCTTTTTGTAAGCATACCTAAAGGACTTCTACACTAACATAAGTATAGTCCTGGGTAGATCCCTCCGGCTCTGGCGGGATCGTGGGAACGAGTAACCAACCTTACCATCCTTTATAACTCCGATAAAGTATATTACAGGGTCGTCTTGTTGGTACAGTTCACCTTTCGCCAAAAAACCATTTGAAAAATCAAATCAAGGCATATTTGTTATATAGATACCAACATAGCCATTGTATCTTGATTGTTTTTGATAATTTAGACACACTCCCCTCAAAACAAGTGCGCGATATTCGAAAAAAAAATTTATTTGGCCCGGAGGGAGGAGTACCTGCTGAGTCTCTACTAATACGATCACATTTTTTATCAGATTAATAGTTATAACTATCATATTCCTCTCCCCATGATCAAAAAATTTGCAAATCCTTGAGATTTACAGGATCTCAATTGATTTAATATGTTACGAAAATTTAGGAGAAAAAATGTCTGATTAAATACAAGCCGCGATATTGGAACATATATATGCTCCCCCTTAATAAATAAGAAACAGGAATTCTGTTAGTGTCCAGTTATGATGAGTTTATAAAATGATTTGGAGTTTAACGAAAAACTCACACGAAAAATTCATAAACGGACACATAACACACTGATAACCACACCTAACTTATTTGATTTACCAAGATGTATGTAACATAACAGATGATATTGAACCTTAATGTTGAATGATGAAATCATTCCATTCCTTTGATTAGTCGGTAGTCAACATCTCTGAAGCTTCCAACTAAAGAAGCATTCGAGACTTTCGAAAGATTCTTTAGATCATTTTAACCATTCTACCAATTATCTCTATTAACTGTGATTATTGTGGTGGAGTGGTGGAGGGTGGTAGTGTTGATGTTGTCTAAGGTTTCTAGTCGCCGTAAAGCTGGATAAGGAACATCTCCTCATTCGCCACTGTTAGTCTGACCAATTCTAAAACAACAAAGATAGACAAACATCCGACAGATTGTATGATGCCTACATGAGATATTATTAGCCATGGTTGATTGGCCATGACCAATACATTTGATCCTCAGTGAGATTAAAATCAACAAGCATATAGACTTAAATCATCTCCAAACCGCTACCCTCATAGCATTTTCTCCTTCTCATATAATAATACTTCATATCATAAATCATAACCGCTAATCAGGAAAATTTTATCAAACCGTTTATTTGCAAAAATGACAAGCATAGCTCATCAACGAACCATTCAAAGCAAACACGCAACATCAGCATCTTTCTCACAGCCAAAACGCAGTCAAGCAAAACGCAATCTATCCCAAAACGCAAGAAGCAAATCGCAACTAGCAAAACGCAACAGGCAAAACGCAAGAAATATAATAATCCAAAATAATCAAATCGCAACCATTTGAATTTTTTTGGAAATAAGGGTTTTATTATTTTAATCATTTAATGATCTTCATAGCAAAACGCAATGCTTGCGTTTTGACCTGTTTAACAGTTAATAACCAAATCGCAATAAGGAGATACTAAGCAAAACGCAATTAAGAATATCATATCAAAACGCAACTACAAACCAATACCTAAAACACAACCAAAAACATTTAAGCAAAACGCAACCAAGAACCCTCAACTATGCAGATTTAAACTTACAACTATAGGCCTCCAAGGCTTAACTAGATCATCATTAACATTCTAAACTACTTACTAACCTAATAATCGACAACGGGAGGTCACCACACAAATCATACTACCCCAATTTTGACTTAAAAGTCAACCTAAGTGCGAAAATCATAGGGACCATAATCTAGCAGGGGGAAGCGATTAATACATCAACGAAGCATTATTTAAGTGATCTAATGCTAACCCAATGCTCAAAACTTAATAACAAACACTCACCTAGATTTAGATGATGATTAAGTACGAAAACCCTTTAAAATATAAGATTTAGTGAGTTTCGAGCCATGGTTTTATAGATAACATATGTTTGGATGATAAACAACAATAACTAATCATTACCTAGATAAGAAACAAACAGATGGCCATGAATTGAGGAAATCGCAAAAAACAAATTTGCGTTTTGGGTTGAGAGAGAGAAATGAGAAAGTTTGACTAGATTTTTTGAGATTTTGACCAAGTCAAAACGCAAAGACTTTTTATACCTAGGTTAAACTTTCATCAGTTTGCAGAATTGGCCCCTCCTTTTCATATTTCTTTTCATGTAAGGTTTTAATATCTACTAAAGGTTTAATTAAATTGCATAAATGGCACAATTGGTCCTCTATGTATTATGAGTCTAGTAAACAACTAGAAATTAGCACATAAGACCCTATTACTGCACAAAAATGACAACTTTGGCTTTTTAAGTTAACATACGTTTAACTCCCCCTCAAAATGTAATCCCGTTAGATACAAAACCTTTATCAATTATGTATACGAAGTGTAAAAATGCCCGTTAGATGTCATAAATTTGAAATCTACTCTCCCCCTCAATCAATGACCCGTTTTATATTTAAAGAGCTATAGTCGTTGATTGAGTGTCAAATTTGGAAAATTCAGGTCTAAATGATTTTCAAACACTACATTTCCACCATTTAAAACACAAATAATTTTCTAAAGAATCATAGACGGAAAATCATTTGGATAAAAAGAAGACTTCTCTTCTTGGTTAAGAAATAATGCACTTAGGCGTACATTAGATCGAGGTTGCATGGATATAAAGTAATCCATGCCCGGGAGAACTTAATCACCTGTTGTCAGGAACAGCCGTCTTTTTAGCGACATGCTTTCCTCATTTTGAAAAGCGGGTTGTAGTCTGAAATAACTGCAAGCCATTTAGACATGTTTTGAAAAGTTTGAACTTCCGTTCGAGCTTCATTTAAAGGCCCATGTCATTATTGAATGAAATTTCTTGGTCCGTAAATGTTATCGATAAGCAGAAGACATGTCTTGAAAAACTATTTTTGGTATTTTCTATTTTTTGATTTTTATGGATTTTTGTTGGTTTTATATTTTTGTAATTCCTTTTTTAGTTGGAATATGTACATATTTACATAGGACACTTGAAGCTAATTTGTTACTCATCCTTATCATCCTAAAGACGTTTGAGTGTCTCTGGCTTCACACTCTTCATGCCAAGCCGCGGGAGAATAAATTCAAATTGTTCTCTAGGCAGTGCCTTAGTGAATATATTCGCCAGTTGATACTCTGTCCTTACGAAATACAATCAACCACTCCCTTTTCCACCTGTTCTCTGATGAAATGATGTCGGATGTTGATGTGTTTAGACCTGGAGTGCTGGACGTTGTTGCAGTAGAGAGATATTGTACTCTTGTTGTCATAATACAAAGGGATGTGATTATATGCAAAGACATAATCCGATAATTGAGACCTCATCCATAGGATTTGGGCATGGCATCCAGACATCGCGATGTATTCAGCCTCCGTAGACGAGATGGACGTGCTAGTTTCCTTCTTTGATGACCAGCTTATTAACTTATTACCAAGGAACTGAGCACTGCCAGATGTGCTTCTTCAAGTGTCTTGACAACCTGCATGATCTGTTTTCCGAATGAACAAGGTTGGATCGACTACACCCTTGGAGAATCCTTATGCCAGAAGGAACTTCGACAAAGTGTCACACCACCCCTGGGGTGCCTGCTTTAACCCGTAAAAAGCTTTCTTCAGATGGTAGACATGATGTGGACAATCTGGGTCAACGAAGCCTTCCGGTTGGCTAACATAGACTTCTTCCTTAAGCTCGCCATTTAAGAATGCAGTTTTCACGTCCATTTGATAAACTGTCATGTTTTTGCTGGCAGGATTGGCAAGAAATATTCTGATGGCTTCAAGTCTAGCGACCGGGGCGAAGGATTATTCAAAATCAAGACCTTCTTCTTGACGATATCCTTTTGCTACAAGATGTGCCTTATTTTTCAACACATCACCATACTCGTCAAGTTTTATCTTATAAATCCACTTGAGAGCAATAATCATGGCACAGTTTGGAGGTGGCACTAATTCCCATACGTCCAGTCGATCAAATTCATGGATTTCATCTTGCATGGCTTGAAACCAGCAATCTTCAATAACAGCAGAATTGAAGTTTTTCGGTTCGACTTTAGACAGTACTGAGTTGTAGAAGCACCATAAAGCATCTGTAGCAAGCTATTTTCGAGTGGATACCGGTCAAGAGGGGTTCCCAATAATATTGTCAATAGGATGAGAATTGGTCCATTTTTAGAGATGTTTATACGGCTGAGTGGATTGGTTGGGTTCAGTTTTTGTGATTACCATAGACGATGATGCTTCAGAATTTGAGTCTGGGGCAAACATATTGACAAATGGTTCGGGATCAGCCGCAGAAAAAGGATTAACTTCAAAAGATTGCTCAGCTGCAACACCATGATGTACCGAAGAGGATTAATGATTCGAGGATGATGTTAAATGACTTCCCAATGGTGCATCTTGATCACAGGAGATAGATACTGATGGACCGGTTAAATTAATCGAGACTTGAACTGCATTAATAGTAGGAACCTGACAATCACCCGGTAGAGTGAAATATTCATCAAATATTGGTTGGAATAGCAACTCCAATTCTTTGTTAGTGGGAGGTACATATGGTATAACAGGAGCAGGATTAGGTACGAGCCCTAAACTTATAGGTCCAGGCATCAAAAGGTTAGGTGCGGGTCCTGGATTAGAGTGTACAGGAGCTGCATGACCATTTTTAAAACATCAATCAACATGTAGTTTATTCACACTTCTCCCCCTCAAAAATTGCATATGAGGTTGCTATTTTTTGATTGAACAAGTGAATAAGACTACAATCAAAGGTACGTTGATCCACACGATGATAGAACGAGCATGGAAAAAACATGAAGTTTGTTGATGAGAATGGTCATAAACAAGAAGATTTCTCTTCTTCCAACGATAAAGCGCACTGAAGCGTACACCTTTCTTTACTTTGAGGAACGGGGCCTGAAGTGTTGTCAGCAGACGTCATATGTCGTTGAAGAGCGATGCTTGAACTGATGTGAATAGACGTCATTTTTTCGTTGAAGAGCGAGGCCTGAACTGATGTGAACAGACGTCATTTTATCGTTGAAGAGCAAGGCCTGAACTGATGTGAACAAACGTCATTGTTCATGTGCATCAGATTTGTATCCCTTAAACCACTGGTTTATGAGATATCAGTCTTTTCGGCAACCAAACTTTGAGTCTTCCTTTATAAGATTACAAGATGTACATGCACTTGAGTTAGTAATACCTGTATTGACATTAAGAGTTTTATAGCATTCATATGGGTTAGTGATATCACCATTTGAACCATTTGGAGGTTCACTGTCAACTTTGGTTGTGTTATCAGTGAACATCTTTCCAGTAGGTATCCACCTAAGACCAGCAATCTTGAAAATTCTACCCGTCGGTTTCCACCTAAGAAAAGATCTAGGAGTGTTTGGTTTCTCATGCACAGCGGAAGACTTCTTGGGAGAAAACCTTTGTCCTATAGCAATCTGCCTACCAGGTTTCTGAGTATGACTCTTTGGTTCTACGGGTTTGTTTTTGTTTCTAGTCTTAGGGGATTGAACCTTAGTACAAGAATCCACCTCTTTCAGGAATTTTGTTATACAATTATCATGATTCGCATTAAAGACACATTTATGACACATAGAGCAAACGAAGGTATTAAGTTTATATACTTTTTAAATATCATTGTACATTATTTTTACAAATATATAAAAGAGTCATGTTTTTAAAACATGTAAACATACATATGAGACACTTATTTCGTTTATAAATAAGTATAACATTTTTACAAACATATTTAGGTGGTGATGTAACTCTATAAGATTATATATGTATATTTATTCAAGTGAATTATATTCATACGACCTACGTTAATTAGGTTGCATTCGGCTATCAAGTGACGAGTTACTCATTTGCAATATCATACCTTCATTCACGTAAGGTGAGTTTATAGTCCCTATCTTACACTTTTCAATCATTTATCAAATCTCGGGGATGAGATCATGTTTGTTTTACAAAATGGATGCAAGTACATTTTAATTCAAATATTACGAGTTTGCCTAAGTAGCTATAATCCCTTATGCTCATCATCATGAACTGTTAATTACTAGATTGTAAGCGTGAATGTTATGAATAGATCTATCTGGGAATTAACATCCCCATTCAGGCAAGTAGCACTTGCTAGTTTACCGGTTGCCGGAAACGACGATTGTATACCATTTCGGACTCATAGATGTTACGGGTTGAACATCTACATTGGGAACCATCATTTATATGTATTTGATATACATACATTGTTTAGCTTCAATGTCATGAGCTTAGTGCATATCGTAATATATTTTTGTGATATTGTATTTGTTACTTTATTACAGGGAAATATTACTATCCGCTTCATTAAACTTATAAACCTATAAATTCACCAACATTATTGTTGACAATTTAAACATGTTTTCGCAAGTCAATAAGGTGCATGTCATGGATACATTGGATGGTCATCTTTTGAAGTCATATTACTATAAAGATTTACGTGCATTACATTTTGGGATATTTGCTATGTTGTGAAATCTTTACATTTTCAAGTTGAACAAGTTAAGCCTAAGGGCTTTTGTAACAAACGATTTATGAAATCCAATGTATCAGTTTTTAAACGACTCTTTTAGATGTCCTTCTCATATCTTGTGCTATTGATCTATGAAGTAATGCCCCCGGAACATCATATTCCGCTGTGACCCATTTTGGGGGGTTACATTAACACACAATATTGTTCAATCCAAACACCCCCTTCCTTCTTTATTTTCTTCATTTTCTTCTTTCTACTTCTCTTTTATTTATTTCGCATAGTACAAGATTTAGGAAGTGATCATGGTTTCAGGATTAGTATAACATTTGGTATCAATCACCACGGGGTGGGTTTAGTGTTTTGGTTGTGGCTTATTGAGCCTATTGTGATACAACTTAATTTCTTATTCGGCTTATTTTTTCTTTTCTTTATGCTTATTTGAAATAAATTCTTACCTTTTCATTTAAAAACTATTTCTTGCATAATAACGTGAAGATGAGATGAAGCGTAGGTATCCGCAACTTTTCGCAAGAGCTACGTCTCAGGATGAACAACTGAATTCCGGGGCAGAATTCCCTTTAACGGGGGAATAGTGGAAAAACTGCCTATTTTGAGGTCAGTAACTGATAGCAAACATACTGCATTTTAACTCTTAAAATTATTTGTTGAGTCACTCTTACATGCTCGTGTTATTTTTTATTGTTAAATGCTCATTTTCTTAGGAACCCTAGTTATACTAACGCACCTTCTACCTAATGATCCAAGTTAACGGTCAAAACGACCAACGATATGCTCAAGTAACGTTATAATAGTGTCAAAATACATGATAAAGATTAGTTTAACTAATTTGTAAAACTATTTTAAAAGTTTCGTTGTTACGTTACTTTACGTATTTACCAAACAGTTACATTATACAACATTTTACTTACTATTAATACCAAATACCTACACTTAACAAGATTTAACAAAAAAATTATAAAACCCTCCCCCTAGCTTTTCCGCCCCTCACCATCACTCTATACCCATACATATTACTTGGTTTCCATTTTAATCTTACAACCATCACATCTCACTCATTTTGTTACACATCCACTAACACTTTTTACTCATACATGCAAAAGTTCTCTCTATCTACATTTTCTCTCTAGAAAATTACTCTCTTCCTCCTCTCTTCCCTCTTCTTGGATGGCAACAACAAGGGAACACTACCAACAATGCTAGATCTCTAAGAAAATACAAGAGAATAACTCAAGATGGTTAATTAGATACTTGGGTGCAAGGGGTTTTAGCAAGAAATAATTAAAAGGCTTTCATCAAGAATCATTATTATCTCAGCCCACAAGTCATATTACTCATCTCATTCAAGTATCAAGCTAAAAAAATTAGTGCAAAAAAACTTGTGTTGATCTTGCACCAAGAAGCTTGAAAACCTTAATTTTGTACATCTTTTCTTGCACCTCTTGTTATATACATTTAATCAAATGAAATAATGAATGTAAGAACTTTAATAACTCTAAAATGATGTTAGAAATGATACCTACACTTGGTATGGTCATTTTTGGATTTGCTATAGAAGAAAATGCATGCATAAGTTGATGGTTGTTTGAAAATATATGTCTCACTAAAACAGCCTTAACTTGCTCATTTTTTTGAGTTAAAGCTGGTTCTTTTTTTTTAATTTACATAAAATATATATCTACAACTTTCTAGTTTGACTCAAAACAGTGGAGGTGACTAGCATTTCCAAAATCATGGTGCAAGATCTGTCTGCAGAACTAACACTTTTATAGTTGATTTGACATGCACTCTTGAAATAATTATAAAATAATCGTACTTTACTCTTTTGACACAAAACCAACTATGAGAGTTTGGTATATTGATGAACTTTTTAAATGTTTTTGGCCTTATGTGATAAGTCTTGATATGGGTACAAGTGATTGATTTAAGTGAAGAATAAAATCAGAAAAAGTATGCATGACTAGAAAATTGTCAACTTTAAATGGGTGTAATTTGGTCATACATGCATGAAATAGACCTATTCCAACTACCACACTCTATTTAATGTATTAAATTTAAAGTACTAGAGGCCATGTTAGTATAGGGGCTCATTTGGTCACCATTTGGGTTGAAATAAATTTTGTTGTCAATTGTACTGTTTTAAACACACAACTTGTATGTATCATAACTCACTCTTGGAAGCACTTCTATAGCTAAAATTAGATGGATGACTAGTTTAACATGTTAATAAAATGTTCCCAGAAGCCTAAATTCAAACTCTTAATTTAAAGTACTTAGTTTGTTGTAATACAAAAAGGTATCCAGATTTGGGTAAAATTGTTGTATGGATCATTTGGGTAAGTTAAAATCCTAAGAAAAGGTTGCTAAAATTTGTGGACACTCTAGACACATGGTACTATAATGTTTATGAAGGATATGATGAAAAAATGAGTTTTACTTGATCAAATGTGAACATGAAGTGACGGGAAAACCGAGACAATTGTGATTTTATGTGAAGTGATAAAAAGTAAACTTTGGAAACAAAAGTATACATGAGACCTAAATAATGAACGTTTATATCATCCGAACATATCGTATATGATCTAATTAGGTATATTTAGTTACCTTATGTTTCGAGTAGAAGGTCTCGAGTTCGTTGGGTTGCCTACTTGTTTGTGATGTGTCAAGAAATCATCGTACTTGTTCTAACTTTTGAGGTGAGTTTCTCACAGCCCCTCTTTTAGCGTTTTTATGATTTTGGGGTGGAAATCATGATGTGTCATACTTAACTTACTATGCCCATACTTTTATGTACTTGAACTTTTTAATATACTTTAACTTAAAACGTACTCAAACTTGTTGAACTTTTAAACTCATTGAACTTATTGAACTTTGAAAGTACGTTGAACATTGAACTTATTATGTATGTTGTTTAATGCTTGAGGTTATAACCGCCACTACTTTTAGTTTACTATATCCCCTCAACGGGATGAGATGTTAGTACTTATGAATAGCTATAATAGGATCAAGCCACTTCTCACCCCCACCATAAACAGGGTGCATGTACTAGAATATAAGACTTGTGTTATGACACTTGTTGAACTTGCAACTTATTTCTAGTGTAGGATTGTTACACTAAGTGAATGGAACTTTGGAACAAGAATGGCGGAATACGTTTAAGTATTGCCTTGCAAAAACACTAAAAAATACATTACTTTATACATTTGATTGTGTTACATTACTTTTGGTAAAGGGAATTATCTTTGGAAACTTGGACCGTTTTGGTAACGGATTTGTCTTTGGAAACTTAGACTATTTTGGTAACGGGAATTGTCTTTTTAAAACTTGAATCATTTTGTATTCGCAATTGTTTTAGAAACATAAAATTGATTTGGAAACTCCTATCGGACATCATCTCTTTTGAAACTATATTTTGTGTACATATTCCTGTGAGCTCACCAACTATTTTCAATAGTTAACCGTTTTTATCATTCTTTTCAAGTGACCAACCTAAAGTGGAACCTTAGTGCATTACATTTATACATTCGTATAAATGTCATGGACTTTGGAATACTCGCGTCTTTTGGAAATGTTGTGTTCAGATGAAAGATAAACTATGTTGTATTATGTACTTTTTAAGCTCGTGTTCGGGATTATGGTAATTCGGATAATTTTATATTTAACTTAATCATGTATGGTGTTTCTATCTATCACCTTTTGTGATGTTTATTAATATGCCACACCTCGTGTTTTCGCTTTGGCGAGGTATGACATCTGATGAATCAGGAATGACATTACTATCAACCTTTTCCACCACATATGTATCACTAATGGATTCAAGTTGCTTAGAATGTTTTCTTTTAGTGGAAAACACATAATAGTTATCATTTAAATGTACCTTTTCCAACAGCTCAGTGTCATAGGTATGTCTAGAATTGTCATAAGTTACAGTTAAGACCTCCTGAATATTTGTCATGTACATGTAATGTTCTTCCAGCTCCTGCTTATCAGGTTCATCATATGTGTCCTGTAGCCATTCACTATGTTTTGCACTCAATTGAATGCATGCAACCTCTTTCTTACACAACAACATCTTTTCCTTATGATACACATAATCCTTAACTCGCTTAACTGATCTACACTCCTTAGCAAAATGCCAAAACCCTCTATAATTATAACAATGTATCCTAAACTGCTAAACAACCTAATTTCCTACACTTTCCCTTTTCCCAACAACTGTTATAGTCCTCTGATTCCTAAACTGCCCAGTCTGTCTGTCATTCCTAATTCTTGGAGAAGTATCCACATTCTTGTTCATGGTGTTTAATGATGATCTGAGGTTATTGTTGGTAGGTTTGTAGATGTTTTTGAAGTGTTTTGCAATGAGTGCCAAACTTTTTTGTATCTACTTATCCCTCTGAGACTGTTCTTTATCATTGTCTTTATTAGATGTTGACTCAAATGGAGGTAAAGGTGCTTTGACAATCTCTTTGCCTTTGTTTTTGGTATTAGCATGTAATCTGGTTGATGTTGTTTGTCCTGATGATGGTGCATGAGTTTTGTAAGGTTTTGGTGCTTCAGGTGCTTGATGATAAGTATCTGGATAATGTTGAGTAGTAGCAACAAGTGCAAGTGGATTTGCATTCCTGGCAATTCTTTGAGCTCAAATTTCATTAACTTCATTTTGATTTTGTTTCATAATGCCAATGAGTTTTGGTAGGAGGCGGTGTCTAAATCTTGAGCTTCCTTTACAATTGTCACAAATCTTGACCATTCTAGTTAAAGTTGTTGTAGAAACTTAACATTCACCTGCATGGTGTCAACCTTCAACTTGTTCCTTACTATTTCATTCATCATTCTATATAACCTTGTATAGTATGACTTAACTGATTCCCTGTCCCTTAAAGTGAACTTACCGATACCCCCAAACAACTTAGTCTTAACATCTTGTATGTTAATAGACTCCCCTTGTTGCAAACGTCCAATAACAACCCACATTTCCTTTGCATTAGGACAAGCATCCACAGTGGAATAAATGTCATTGCCAATCCCATTCAGTATCATATGAACTGCTTCTGCTTCAATATCAATTAATTTTTAGTTCTCTGGACTGGTATTAGCATAAGTTTCTTGTACAATCTGACCTGGTTGTCTTCGATTTTCATCATTTGAATGAGTGTCTTCAAGATGGTTTTCAGTCATTTTGTAAGGACCCTCATAAACGCATTTCTTGAGTAGTTCTCTTTGGTTTTGTGTCAATGTATCTCATGAAACGTGATTTCCATTTTGCATAGCTACCCGGTGCAAGCATTAGTGGACGTTCCTTAGAACCAGTGACCATTATGTCATTGTACAATTTGTTGTTTGATGTAGTCAGGATGAAGTTGGTTTGTGAAAAATAGCTAGGATCTTAAGTAGATAGATGGATGTGTTATGGTTTGTTATTGTTGTAATCGTTGTTGTTGATTAAGTTCTTAGTAACCTTTGATTGAATGATTGTTAAATGAGGAATAACTATGAAATTATGACGTCATTAAAGGTTCTTTGTTGTCTAGTTAACCGTCATTAATGATTTTAGCAAATAAGGACTAACGGTGCAACATGTTGGACGTTAAGGGTTTAACATGAAGGAAAGTTAACGGCTGTTAAGTTGAAACTAACGAGGACTAACGGTGCAATAATATTTCAACCTTAGGATACCCGATGTTAATCTCTTCTAGGGCTTGTAACTCTTTCAAAAACCCTAATCCCAACCCAATAATGCCCGAGTTCACTCGGCTCTTGACTGAGTTCGACAATACAACCCGTTTTAAACCTTGTTTCGCTCAGAGAACCTTGAATACAAGTTGTTTCGCTCGTGGTACACCTTTGTTTGGCTTGTAATGAATTTTTGTTTCGCTTGAACTAGGGTTTATGTCGCTTATATTCAACTTTTTTAATTTTGAGGTTTAGGATATTTGTTTCGCTTGTAATTCAGTTTTGTTTCGCTTGAGATAGACTTTTATTACGCTTGTTACTCAAATCAAGAGATAACAACCTAAACTTTTGTTTCGCACATGGGTTCACTATTTGTTTCGCTTGGATACGAGTTTTATTTCTTTTGGAAATGAAATTTGTTTCGCTTGGGGTACACTTTTGTTTCTCCTAAATTGTAAACTTTATTTCACCTGGATTAGTAAGTTGTTTTTCCAAGGTTTGAAACTTGTTTCTTCCAGTTTATTCCAAGTTATTTTGCCTGAGTTCTTGCGTAGATGGAATCACAAGACACTCAAAACAAAACCAAAAAAACTTTTTTTGCTTGTTACCAAAAGAAAACACACCATTCTTCTTGCTTCACTCAAGTACAAAACCAAACCCTTTTCCTACACTTTTCTTTGACTTAGAATACCAAAAACCAAAACCCTCCTGTCCTTGTTTCCTAGTTACTAGCATCCGTGTCTAAATTTGTCATTGTTTGTTGTTTCGCTCAACAACTGAAAACCAAAACCATAGATTTTTGTTTCGCCTAGAATACCAACAAAACACAATCGTCCTTGTCCCTTAAAACTAGTCGTCCTTTTGTCTTTGATGTTTTATTTCGCTTGTATGATTCCAAACCCAAAACGTAAACAAAAATAAAGAAAACAAGGATTTTAAACGAAAAACTACAAGCTTTTTTTACCAAAAACGTGTACCAAATTAGTTCTTAATGTATAAAAACATAACTTTGATACAATTTAGACTCAAAAGGATGATTTTTATAGCAAAAATGACACTTTTTTAGCCCTTTGTTTCACTCATGGTTTGAATCCGACAAAACACTAAGAAAACGATTTTTACCTAAAAAAATTTGTAAACTTAAACTTAAATCTTTTCAAAACATGTTTTTGAATCATAAAAATACAAACTTTATGTCATTTTATCACTTAGAAATCAAAAAGTATGCGTTTTATGAAGAAAAACATTAAGACGTGGGGGTTTGAAAGGAAATAAGCTTAAAGAAGCCATAAACACCCATAATCTACCCTAGACGATTGATATTATTTGTATCCCAACCTTAAACCATCTTTTTCACAAAATCATACACAAATAAGGTAGAAATACTAGAGAGCAAAAGTAAGAAATCTAGAGAGAGAGAGTAGAGTGGAAAGGATCTATTATTGCACTATGTGAAAAATAAAACAACCAACCACCTCTCCATGTGTAGGAGAGGTGTTTATATAGTGGCACTAACCCTAGAGACATCTAGGTTAAATGGCGTTGGCCCGGGTTCAGCTTTGATTGGGGTTTAGGCCTGTTACACGTACAATATTATATTAAACTATGAGCCTGTATACCCAACTAGCCTATTATATAAGTTACAAAGTTTCTTAAACATAAAGACCTGACATAATCGATAATGATATTTACTTTCGTTGTTCGACTTAATAATTTGAGGTTAACATCTTGCCATTTTTTCTTTCCTCTCTTTTCTCTTCTCCTGTCCTCTAAGTCTAAACATTAGAGTGTTCTAATCTTCTCATTCTATCATCTTATTGAAGAGAACACATTATTCCACAAGAGAGACACACAAGTACTTATTCCACACTTGTATGTTGTGTCGAGGGTCTTCTTTCTTATACCCTTTCTATTAGAATCGAGTGTCTAGGCTAGGTTAGGGATTGATTCTTAAATCAACTTATCATTCAATTTGGTTGTAAAGGAAGTCTAGTGTCTTAGTGATCAAGCCTAGATCATTGGGGATCTAGTTTATGTTTTGGTATACTTCAAAGGGGAATTTCTTAGCGGTCCTAGTTGATCTTAGTGATCCTATAACAAAGCCAAATCACAAGTTCTTAGAGGTGGGTCCGAGGGCGAAATACCTTAGGGAGTAGCTCTTCTTAGTGAGCGTCGATCTTAGTGCATATCGGTGGAGCAAAGTTGTAATACTGTTTACCGCCCCCTATAAGGATTATACTAGCATAATAGTATCAGTTTTGTGGATTGTATCAGTTTTGTGGATTTGCCATTGGACGTATGGATGGTCAAAACCTCCCATCCTGAATCAGTATATATCATGGTATCTCTTTCTCTCTAGCTATCTACTTATTGACTCCATTGTTAAAGTATATCATTACACCACTCGGTCTCCTTAAGACTTGAAGTTTCATAAACTTTGAAAAAGTCGAAAGACCGTATTCTAACCCCCCCCCCCCCCTCTATGGTTCTGGTTCTACACTATTCATCATCGACTTTGGATGCACAAAGAATATGATAGGGAATCTGAAACTTCTACTTAATTTCGTAAAGATATTTTTGGGTACGGTGCGGTTTGGAGATGATCAGTTTGCACCTATTCTGGGATATGGAGATCTAGTTTAGGGAAATTTCACGATCAAATTGGTTTATTATGTAGAAGGAATAAATCATAATCTTTTCTCAGTTGGTGAATCTATTATGCAGATTTAAAAGTTGCTTTCAGAAAGTCAACATGCTTTGTTAGAGATCTTCGGGGAAACAACCTACTTACGGGTACTCATGGATCTGATCACTATATAATTGCATTACATGAATCATCATCTTCCACTCAAATTTGCTTCATGGCCAAAGCTTAATCGACTTAAGCATGGTTATTGCATCGTCACTCTCCCATCTAAACTTCGATACCATCAACTTGATATCTTTGAAAGATATTGTGAATGGCCTTCCAAAGTTGAAATATGTTAAAGATCATTTATGTTCGTCTTGTGAGTTGGGCAAAGCTAAAAGTTCAAAGTTTAAGTAAAAGAAAGAACAAAGCTTAACAGAAGGGTTAAATCTTCTTCATATGGACTTATGTGGTCCAATGCATGTCGAAAATATAAATGTGAAGAAGTACATCTTAGCGGTCATAGATGAATATTCAAGATATACATGGACTCTCTTCTTAAGATCCAAGGATAAAACCCCAAAATTTCTCATCAAATTCTTGATGATTATCCAAAAACGTTTGCAAGCTACAATCAAGATAGTAAGAACAGACAGAGGAACATAGTTTTTGAACAAGACTATGTAAACCTACTTTAAAGAGGAAGGCATAAGTTACCAAATTTCAATTGGTTAAACACTTGAATATAATGGCATTGTCAAAAGACGCAACTGTACCCTGGTTGAGGCTTCTCGAACAATGTTGAGCACGTCTAATCTTCCAATATTCCTTTGTACTGAAGCAATAGCAACTGCATACTACACCCAAAACTGTTCACTCATAATCCCTAGACATGAGAAAACACGATACAATATAATCAACAATCGGAAACCTAATTTGAAATACCTTCACATTTTTTGGTTGTCTTGGCTACATAGTCATAGATGGTGAGAGTCTGGACAACATGAAGGAAATAGGAGACACTTGTATTTGTATGGGATATGCAACTGATTTAAAATGATTTCGGGTTTACAGCAAAAGAACAAGTCTGATTTTAGAAACAATACACGTCAACTTTGATAAAAATTCAAGAGACCACGGCATCAGATCACAATAGTTCTGGCCCCAAGCAAAAAAGTTAAATGACGTATGTGCACAATAGTTTAGGCCTCGCGCCACAACGTCTAACTACACTTGAACAACCACAACAATGTCATGAAGAATCAGGTTCTATAAATGTTCAAGGAAATCTTCCTACAGCAGACACAATACAAACATTGTCAATGTCAGATTTAGATATACAATTTAGTCCAATGTTTGATGAATATTTCAATAGAGGAAATCAAGGTGTATCTGATTCTTCTTCAATCATTGATACTCAACAACATGATAAATCCCCTCAATTGAATGTTCAACGAACATCAAAATCATCAACTCCAATATCTTAAGTGAATGCCGAGGAAAATAACAGTGATCAAGCAGATGATGCACAACTTGAAGCATACGAATTTATCAACCCTTTTCTATACCGATAATAAGAGAAACTGAGTCATCCTCACTCCAAGTTGATACGTCAAACATGCACACGTTATACCAAAGGTACCCATCCAAGTGCCAATGGACGAAAGATCATCCACTTGAACAAGTACTCGACGACCCAACAAAGCCAGTTCAAACAAGACAGAAGCTTGCCACATATGCCAAATTATGTATATTTGAACTTATCGTGAGTACAACGGAACTAAAGAACATCAAGGAGGCAATGGCCGATCATGCTTGGATAGGTACAATGCAGGAGGAACTTTATCAGTTTGAAAGACTAGGAGTCTCGGAACTTGTTGATAAACAATTCAGGAAAAACGTAATTGGGATGAAATGGTTGTGGAAAAACAAGAAAGATGAATACAACATTGGCATTCGAAACAAATCACATCTTATGGCTAAAGGATACATAAAGGAAGAGGGAATATACTTTGTAGAATCATTCACACTAGTTTCTCGTTTGGAAGCAGTCCGAATATTCATAGCCTATGTTATACACAAGTCATTCACGGTCTATCAGGTGGACGTCAATACTTCCATTCTCAATGGTCCTCTTAAAGAAGAAGTGTATGTCAGTCAGCCGAATCGATTTGTCGATCTAGAACATCCTGAAAAAGTCTACCGTCTAAAGAAAGCACTTTATGGACTGAAACAAGCTCTAAGAGCATGGTACAATAAGCTCTCTAAATTATTGGTATGTAAGTGTTTTATTAAGTTATAATAGACCCAACATTATTTACGATAAGATACGGGGAAGAGATACTTCTTGTGCAGATTTATGTTGATGATATCATTTTTGGGTCAGTAGACCCAAAATATTCAAACCTTTTGAAAAACTAATGCAAAGCAAATTTGAAATGTCTATGATGGGGGAAATAAAGTTCTTTCTTGGACTTTAGATCCACCAATCCACTCGAGGTATCTTTATCAATCAGTCTAAATATGCCTTGGAAATTCTCAAGAAGCATGGTATGAACGCATGTGATACCATTGGTACACCAATGGCTACATTACCTAAGCTAGATGCAGATCTAAGTGGTATACCTATAGACTAAACGAAATATCTTAGCATGGTAGGGTCACTCAAGTACTTAACAACAAGCAGACCATATATTGTATATGCAACATATTTTTGTGCACGTTATCAGGCTATACCAACTAAAAAGCACCTCAAAGAATTTAAATAGATCTTTCAGTACCTCAAGAAGACCATTTACATAGGACTCCAGTATCCAAAGGATATCAGTTTTCAACTAACAGCTTTTGCAGGTGCTGACCATGCAGGTTGTCTTGATACATGTAAGAGTATGTCAATTCAATTCTTAGTTGATAAGTTCGTAAGTTGGTCGTCCAAGAAGCAAGATAGCATAACAATGTCAACTGCTAAAGCCGAGTATGTGTCTTTATCTGCTAGTTGTGCTCAAGTCCTATGGATGAGAACTCAACTCACAGATTATGGCTTTTACTTCAACAAAAAGTATGTATATACCAATCATCTTTAAGCCTTCTCGTGCAACCTTCAACATTTCTAACACGAAACACATTGTCATCCGTATCATTTCATCAAGAACGGGTAAAATAGTATTAGTTAATTATACTTTGTCGGAACATAAACCATTTAGCTGACTATGTTTACGAAAAGCACTTTTGGAAAAAGGGTGTTATACCGTGTTGGGACGACTTTGTAGAGACGTTTTACTCCAGAAGAACTGGAGGTTTTGGCAAATGAATCTGCTAGATTTATCAAACATCGACTTCTAAATATTTTTGAAAAAAATTATACAAAAATTAAAAACCTATAAAAACAAAATACAAAAATAGAAACTTTCAAAAAGAAATTACAAAATCAAAAAAATTCAAAAATCCAAACATCCTCCTCCATTGTCTCCATAGAGTCTATAATATTTACGTATAGTAAAATAGTCGTTTAACAATACACATATGTAAATAAATCGAGGTAGTTTTCAAATACTTTCAAACCAGTCATTTCTAAATTTTCGTATAGTTTCTAATCACATTCAATTGCAACCTGTAACCCAAAATGGAAGGTCCACAGTGCAGTGTACAACGTCACCGCTATTCCGACGAAATAAAGAAAATCTTCGTACATTGGTTTTTTAAACTGTTGGACTAAATTTTCAAGAATTTCCGCAAAGTTTTTTCAAAATCTGTATTAAAATTGTGTGGCGAAACACACCCTCCTCACAAAACTTCTAAAGTGGATCATATTTTTATAGTGGATCAATTTTTGAGGGAAGAGCTTTTAAAACCACGCGTTTTAATGTTTGTTATGACACATTCTCTTATGTTTATTTTAGTGTGTCTAAAATATACAATGTGTGAGCACAATTTTTCAAGAATTTTTCTGTCAATTCAAAATCTCTCATAATTGTGTGTTCCACTAGTTAAATGTTTGATAAACAAAAGGAAATATTTAATGTCAAAAACTATTGTTCAATTTGAATATAGGAAAAATCATTGTTACACACGAGAGTTCACATCTGTCTAGTACTCATCAAAAAGCGGCATTAGCGTCCTCTGAATGTATTCTCAATTCTAGGGCTTTGAAAACCATTGTTATTGGCTCAGTGACCATCTGTTTTAGATATAAACACACTTTGTACATTAATAATTTTCTTTTCTCATTTTTTTTAGAACATTAAGAAAAATTTCAAATTTACATCTAAGAATTAATATTTTTCTCTCTCGTGATAAATGTTCATGCATGTTAATCATATTTTATCTAAAATTCCTAAAAAGACTTATTAATTTTCATTAAGGAGAAAATATGATCAATAAAAATGAAACTAATAGGTTCGAAATGTGATTAATAAATTATCGATAAAGACGCTAAGTGCCAAAATAATACTTTCAATGCGCTATAAAATAAAATTTTGAAATCAATGCAACATTGTAGAAGAGTATTTTAAAATAAAACTTTCAAAGTGTTAAACGTTTTGATTTATATCAAACACTTTGATTGATTTTCAAACAAGGTTTTAGGGTTTCGATCTCTATACCCAACAACCAACTAATTCACGATGTCAATGAAGTCAAAAGGTGGTTAAGGTTAGGTATTAGTCCTATGATCCAACCAGAATCGGAGGGATCTACCTATGACAATTCATAGGTTAAATTAGAAAGTCATGTTTTGTTAAGATGAATAGGAAAAGGGGTTAATGTTAACTAATGTAACAACCCACAAATTTCATCACAGTAATTTCCACTTATATTATATTAATACTACAATTTCACGGAAATTTTTTGCGATGATTTCAGTAATGTAACATTTTTACATTTCTAAAGTAAACAGCTCGACGCAACTAACCTATGTCAATGCTATCGACGTGTATATCAAGATAAACGCTTAGATATGTCAAGTCATATATCGACATATCCTCTATACATTACGTTATCTATTGAACGTAATTTTCATAAACAATATTCCTAAATAACTTAATGCTTTAATGTTTATACCAAAACCCTAACTACAATTAATGTATAAATACACAAATAATATACAAGCTTATATCATAGTGTACAAAAGAATTCCTAAGCAAAATTCAAATATGTTTTCCCGCCTAAATCATGGGGACAACACCTTACAACTTAAAGTACAACGATTGTGCATGATATCAAATGACTCTTGCCCCTCCCAAGTCTAATATGGCATTTAGTACCTAAAACCTTTCTACCTAGAGTACAAAGTCTCTAACACAAAATTTAAACATGTTTTTTTCCTCCAAAAACCATTCAAACTCTCTAAACCAAAACCCTAAGTTACCAAAACCCAGCAAACCCATACCCAGCTTAAACTAAACTAGTTTATAATTATAGATTTAGAATCTGCATCACTGTAAAAACATAGGATCTAGAAAAAATTCAGTAGGCTTTGTAGTAAGAAAAAAAATACCAGGTTATATGCCCATTAGCCTTGATCATTTTCTGGTTGACTCATGACTCGACCTGATGTCAAATTCGGATGAATTATAATAGGCCAATGCAAAGGTCCGCAAAGTCACACACTTTAGTAAACGCTATTATCCTCTAATTTTTGTATACTAACCCGAAATATGTCAAACGTAAAATTAGAGAGGACTCAAATACTCTAACCATTCTCGGCTGTTTGAGCGTCAATGGATATAAGGTGTTGTAAAGGGCAACCATTTTACCGAACAAAGAGTGCTTCCAAGAAATAGCCATCCTCTTTCATTAAAAATTCGACCCTGACCCCAATCAAGACCCTTGCCACACACTCAAAGACCCTTGGAACCAATCCAACTTCTTGGCCAACCACTCCAAGTAGGCTTAGCCACTACTGCCACTCCAAATACGTGGCCATCACTTCTCTTCTACACTATAAATAAGAGAAAGAGTCTTAGGATTCATCATTCAAAAGTTTCAAACCAAACCCATTATCAATCATTCGAACCCATTTCCACTATTTTGACTCAATTAAGTTCAAAGTAGAGAGCTCAATAACTCATCAATAAACTCTTGCGATTTTAGAAACTTTCATATCTTAGTTAATCATATAACTCTTTGTCATTACCTTTGAACCACAAACCTATGCCTTCTGGTTTCCTAAACCAACATCCCCATTTTGATCTTTCTAGTTCATAATCCTTTCATAAGCTTATACAGCTCATAAAACGTATTTATTCACTTATTTTAGCTTATAGTAATAAGGCATTACCTGCAGAATTACTTTCTAATACTTAAATAAATAACAAATTGATGAAATTTTGGAACTAAAAGTGTAAATAGTTTCAAGCAAAGTATATTTTGTAAATTCTAAATTTATATAGTTTTTGGATGTCAAAAGATGTCATGTTCCGAAAGTTAATAACTACAAGGGTTTTTGGCCGAAATGTAAAATTCAAATGTTAATATATAGTACATATATATATATAGTACATATATATATATATATATACTTTAATATAAATAAAGGATATTAAACTCATTAAAGTTTAAAAATCAAGGTATATAATTGGGCTTTTTTGTAGTCTTAAAAGATAAAATGTAATATTTTATGTAGAAATTAAAAAATATAATTATTATAAACTATGTTTTTATTAAAACCTGGGTGACACATTTTGTCGTGTATATAATCATCTATCGACAAATTATAAAAACAATTACATAGTTACGTAACTTATCACCGACTAGCTTTTGTAAGAAACTTAAGAATCTTATCATTTCACTTACTAAATAAATTTCATCGAGGTTGCATTTGAGTATACGTTTTGATGAGTTGATGCTGATTTACAATTTAAAAGTGTCCTAGCTCCGCAAACGTTGACGTACTGCATATGTACCTCTGAATTATGATAGCCCAACAGTGATATATATTTCCCATAAATTAATAAATCAAAGTAAAGTATTTAAAAACTTTATAAAAATTTGAAAACAAAATCTATCAAACAGCTAAACGGGAACATATTTCCCTCAGTTACGTGACAGCCGCTACGTTCAGGTCATAATACTTTTGGCCATCAATCAGATTGCCCTATTAAGGTAAGTTTCCGTAGCCACGGATGTTTAAATCTTTTGAATACTTATAACCCCGCGAAGGTGATACATGCTTAAACCATGAAGGCAAGTTGTTTGTTCCAACTGTATGCTATCCAGATATATAATTGCCTAAGTACCTTCCAGTCCTACTAAGTTTTTCATATCATGAAACATTAAATACGTACAGTAAAACACTAATATTGTTGATAATCGATTGGTTGACACTCCCGTTGTATATCCTTTCATGGGGAACCAAACCACTATAATTTACTTTACGGTAACCGTGGCAAGTTACCTTACACGGACAATTTTTTCCCAACCAATGATCACTACGTGATTTCCTTTTTAACTTATTGATGTCCTGAGCTTAGCGCAATATTATTGTTTACTATGTAATTTTACTTATCGGCAATTATTACTATCTAGTGTATGACAACGGAACCCACAGGTCTATATGACTTTAGTCAACTTTCATCATACTAAAAGTTTTCTCAACCATCATGTGTTACAGGTTTACATGGTGATCTTAATAAATTGAAAACTATGGCATGGAAGTGGCACGACTTAAAGAAGGCTAGCATTGTTATCATTCAAACTTGAATGTTTCTATATTTTCGGGACCTCTTTTTTGTAAAAACACTCTGACAAATAAATAAATAAACAAAATTTTCCAAAACGACTCTTTTTGAGTCGTTATTCTATATTATATTTGTTGATCACATGAAGGAAGAGCCAATTACTTCTGCTGCAATAATGCTAAAATGGGGGTTAACAAATTGGTATCAAAGCTCATGTACAAAGAACATGTGTTAAAAACCTACACTATAAACTACTTTTTTGTCATCTTAGAAAATCTCCGGAGCCACTGCATTGTCGAAATATATTGTAGAAATTTACATGTCAATAATACACTATTATTATATTATATATACAATAACTTATGTTATGTCCACTGGGTTGGTGATATAATACATGTGCGCCCCCCCCCCCTCCCATTTATTATTACACTATCGTAATTCTGGAGTAAGATAAAACATTTTCCTCGTCGACACACTCTCCTGACTATATCCCAGGCTTCACCTGACTATTGCCCAGCCTCAGACGGGAAACACATCTCCTAAACGATTATCAATGAGTTAACTATAATCTTTAGACCTCACTACCCTCTCACCTTTGTAATGATGACCCATATATGAAGGGCATTCAAGCATATGATGCTACTGTGATAATGAACTACCATAAAGCCTCCTATGTGCTCACCAACTACTTTGCCGCCATCTCTAGTTTGTTACACTATCACCAATGTTTATTCCCTCATTATCTTTCCTCCCGAGAAGATTTCACCACCTAAAGATGTTGAGACGCCTATTGAATCACCCATATCTCCATCTTAATCAGTAAGATCTTCATCACCGGTTAGGTCAACTACATCACCACCAACTATCCCCTTTGAATAAGTCCTTTCGTAGTAACTAATTCATTATGGATGATACCGCAACCACTGGGAAGTGAAACAGTCCCCGAGAAACCTAATGAGTCAGATGCTTGTTAGAGTTTTCATCTCTGGAAGTCTTAGATTCCAAAAATTTCCGTTATATCCTGCAATGTAATATCAAAGAATGATCACAAGTCTTTGTATTATAATTTTCATACCTTAACTTGTGATATGACTATATCGTTTTATGGATTCTTATTATGTGTTGTCTTGTATATGTTGATAGATGCCTCCCAAGAGAACATCAACATCTACAACACCAGCTATGACTCAGGCTGCCATCCAGCAACTAGTTGCTGATAGTATTGCTGCTGCTCTGGAAACACAAGCTGCAACCATGGCAAGTAATGACAATCCAAATAGGAATACTGCACTAAGAGAAACTCCTGTAGCAATAAAATGTACTTATAAAGAGTTTATGAGTTGTCAACCTTTCTACTTCAATGGTACGAAAAGAGCTGTTGGTCTCATTCGTTGGTTTAAACAAACTAAATCGGTATTTTCTCATAGCAACTATATCGAGGTGCGCAGATTCTGCATACGTGTAGTAAACGGATATTATCTCTAGATTTTTGTGTAGTAACCCCTAAATATGTAATACTAATAGTTGTAGAGGACTCAAATATCTAACCATGCTCACTGGTTTGAGCTTCATCGGAGTTACGGTTTGTAAATGGGAACCATTTTACCAAGACTAATATTGGCTGTCCAAAAATAGCCATGCCCTTTCAATAAAAATTTGACCCTTAAGCCCCAAGCAAGACCCTTGGCCACCACTCAAGACCCTTGGGCACCACTCCAACATCTTGGCCACCACTCCAAGTTGCTTGGCCACTACTCCACTCTAAAAACTTGGCCATTACTTCTCTTCTACACAATAAATACACGCATACATACATTCATTCATCATTCACCATTCAAACTCAAAAAAACTTCAAAATGATGATCTAACCAAGCCATAGAAGAGAAGAAAGGAAGAACTCAGCAAGTAGATGTAAGACCCCCAAATTGGGTCGCAGCGGAATAAGGGTCCGGGGCGTGTTACTTCGTAGATCAATAACACAAGATGTATATAAAACGACCAAAAAGTCGTTAAAAACTGATACATTGGATTTAACAAAGTGTTTGTTACATAAGCCCGAATCTTTACTTGTTCACTTGTTCAAAATACAAGAATTTCTAGCCCATAACAGATATACAAAATGTAATGCGACAAAATCTTTAATGCATGATATACAAATCAAAACCACTAATGTATCCCTTGCACCTCATGCTTATTGACCTCCTGAAAAACATTACTTTAAAACATCGACAATAATGTTGATGAATTCATAGGTTTGATAAATTGTATATTGTAGGACCACAAGATTTCCCAAGTGTATGATAATGCAACAGATGCAAACATTATATAAATATAATTACGTTGCCCTAAGCTCATGACACTAAAGCTTGACATAAATGAATACCATATAAATGGCCTACATTGCCCTTGTTGACGTTCTAACCCGCAACATCCTATGTTTGACATGGTATACGTTCGTTTTCCCAGTGATAGCTAATCACCCGAACAAAGATGTCAATCCTAATTGATCTATTCATAACATTTGCGCTCACAATCCAATAACAGACAGTTCATGATAATGGGCTCAACTTGGGTTATCGCTACTTAGGCAACACGTAATCATGATGTAAAAATTATCCACTTATGTCCAATTATAAAACAGTGCATGTTTCTCACCCCAAAAACTTATAAAACAAATCATGTAAAACATGGGGCAATGAACTCACCTTGAGTGAGCGAATATCATGTGTATCACAGAAAATGCGTCACGGTAATGATCGATTGCAACCTAATCCAATATAGGTCGTATAAGTACTAATCACATTGGGTAACTACTACCATGTATAATTCTATATAGCTAATCACTATCTAATTGTTTTAGTAAAATCATATTTATAAAGTTAAAACGTTTATAAATTTTCATTAGTAAAAACAACGTAACTTTCACGTTTCAAGTCCGTTTCTTGCGTTTCTTATGTCCACGCTCTCGTATTAAGAAGACGTATCAAAATATGACATTTTTGTATTTCATGTCCTCTATTGAATAGTACTTTTTACTGTTCACACCAGTTTATAAAATTATTTTTATAGGTTTAGTTATCGTAAAACCTGTAAATGTCGTATTTTACTCGTTATAGCTCCGTTTTTAGCGATTCTTTCGAGTACATCTTTGTTATTAAAAGTCCTATCATAATAATGATGTTTTCAAAATGTATAAATCTGATATGAATAGTAACTTTTATAAAAATAGTTTTATAAAAGTATTTTTATACATTTAAGTATATAATCTCGCGTAATTCATAACTTTTTCGTTATTGATCCAAAAAATTATGATCCGAATTGTTTTGAAATCCTAAAAATATGTGTGATCTGTAAAAAATACTAAACTTTATATATCAGAAGTATTTGATAACTTGTTTTTATAAAATTTACTTTTATAAACCTGGTATTAACGTAAAACGTATATTTTCCGTATCTTTTTCGTTATAAGGCGGTTTTTCGAGTTCTTTACATATTTGGAATCGTCATGAGGTGTACTATCTTTATAAAACATAATATGGCTGTCATCATATACGAACCAAAACAGCCCCTTTGAAATCAATATGTATACTTATTTATAACTTGTTTTATATACCTTTTTGACCTAATAAAATACCTAAAGTTTACCACAACTCTTTATACCCTATGTTATACATATAATAATGTCAATTAGTCCATATCTTGTCCAAATGTCCAAATTAACAAGTCCATAACAACACTTTTAACTCATAAACTCTCTTAAGTAAACTTTAATTACTAGTTTATACATGAACTTTTTATACTTAAACCAAGATTGTACAACACTTATAATCTCATTATAACATGATATTATCAACATCATAATATATGTAAAAGTGTACAAAACCATAATCACAAGTAAAAATCCATTTTACATGTTCAAAAGTATCATAATGGTGATTTCACTACATAGAACATATATACACATAAAATCATAATTATGAAATGATTAGGGATTTTAGATAACCTTATGATGATGTAATATGGTAGACCGCAATATCTAAACCCTTGTTTAGGTATAAAATCAAAGCTTTCACAACCAAGAAAACCCTAAGTTTCAAGAAACCTTTATTTGCTTCAACAATTTGTTTCACCCTTGTAAATGCTTAACCAATACTTCAAAACACCTTGAGGTATCTTAGATATGATGTGAGATTACTTGTATATGTGTTAGATAAATTTTGGTATGGATTTGATATGAAAAAGGGGTGAGCCGTGGGCTTATTGAAGACAAAAGGGAGAATAGGTTTTGATTTTTGGTAAAGGAAAGACTTGTGTGTTTATCTCTTTACTAGGAAGGACTTATAAGTATAAAAGACTAGTCAAATGTGGCATAGTAAGTCCTAGACAAGATGAGTAAATCTAGGGAAGTCTTTGGTCAAGGTAAGGCCTTTACTTGAAAATGTCTTTAGGTTTAATTGAAATGTGTTGTACAATGTCAAGTTGTGAGATTTTTAGATATTTTTGTTGGTATATCTCTTCAAATCTGGCCATAAATAGATAAATATGATGTTATTTTGTAAATTTTGGGTATTAGATAAAATTGTGGGTATTTGTTGAAGCGTAGAAAAGTTTTGGTGGTTCCTGGTATGCCTAAACGTATTTTATCGCGAAACGTAACCAATTTACGAAACCAATAAAAATAAAAATGAACAAAGTTAATAATTATACTCAAAATAATTACTTAACACTTGCTTGATGTAAACATTTAATTGTTTGATGCCCGTTTACATTGAATAGTCATTTTTAGCTTACGCGATTTAACTTAACGATTACGATTAAAAGCAAACGCGTACAATACTAAAAATACATAGTGAATTTATTAACGTCGTAAATGACCCTAAAACACAGGATGTTATAGTATCCCCCCATTAAGTGTGCCTTTTCCTCAAGGCTTAAGACGCGACACTTGATGATGGTGCGGTCTTTGTGAAGAGGTGTGGATATTTCTTCCAGAATTGGTCTTCGCGTTCCCATGTAAACTCAGAACCTCTCCTAAAGTTCCATCAAACCCTGACTAGTGGAATGCGGCTTCGCTTCAATCATTTAACTTCACGGTCCATAATTTCTATCGGCTCCTCGACAAATTGAAGTTTGTCATCAAAGTGAAGTCCATCCAACAGAACGGCTAATGGTTCATCGGCATAACACTTTTTCAAGTTAGATACATGGAACGTATTATGTACCCTACTCAGCTCTTGCAGAAGCTCAAGCTTGTATGTAACAGATCCAACCTTTTCCAACACCTTGAATGGTCCAACGTACCTAGGGCTCAACTTCCCCCGTTTGCCAAAATGTACGACCCCTTTCCAAGGCAAAACTTTAAGCATAACTTTATCCCCAACTTGAAACTCCATTGGCTTACGCTTTAAATCCACGTAACTCTTTTGTCGATCATGAGCAGCTTGCATTCTCTGCTTGATTTGAACGATCTTCTCAGTTGTTTCTTGCACTATTTCTGGACCAGTGAGTTGAACTTCTCCAACCTCGGCCTAACACACAGATGAATGACACTTTCGACCGTAAAGTGCTTCAAATGGTGCAGACTTGATGCTAGCGTGATAGCTATTGTTAATATGAGAACTCGACTAACGGAAAATGGTTAACCCAACCCTTTCCAAAGTTGATTACACAAGAACACAACATATCCTTGAGAGTTTGAATAGTCCTCTCGCTTTGTCCATCTGTTTGTAGATGGTACGCAGTACTCATATCCAGACTAGTTACCCAAAGCTTCTGAAATGACCTCAGAAATTGGAATGCGAACCTAGGGTCACGATCACAATTAAATCTTGAGAGGTATTCCATGCCTCGTGACCACCTCCTAAGGTACATTCTTGCAAGTTTATCCATCGGATTAGTCTCTCTCATCGGTACAAAGATTACGGACTTAGTGAGTCGGTCGACAATCACCCAAATGGTGTCGTAACCTTGTGACGACTTAGGAAGCTTCGTGACAAAATCCATAGTGATGTTGTCCCACTTCCATTGAGGTATATCGGGTTGTACCAACAATCCTATAGCCTTTGGTGTTCTGCCTTGACTTTGGCACAAGTCAAACATTTGCTAACATAAGTGGGCGATCTACTTAGCCTTCATATTGTGGCCAGCCAATATAGCTTTTTCATGTCTTGGTACATCTTTTTCAGAAACGGATAGATAGAAGAATACTTTGACTTGTAAGACTCGTGCATGATCACAGTCCTCAAATCACCATAGCATGACAACCAACTCCTGCCGTTTAGACATAGAGTTCCATCCGCGCGGGGTTCTAACTTTTTCGTCCTAAGCTTCTCTGGATCTTTAGAATTTTCAACCAACATGCCTCCAACATCTTCATTCTTGATGTTCTCTGGTTTTCGTGCTTCAGTTTGAGCATCCAAAATTTGTTTGGGAAGATTCAAACCCATAGTCATGCCTAAGGCTTGAACCCTTAATGGTGGCTCTCGTTCCTTCCTGCTCAAGGCGTCAGCGACAACATTTGCTTTCCTTGGGTGATAACGAATCTTGCAATCATAATCACTAAGCAATTCTAACCAACGACGCTGCCTTATATTCAGATCCTTTTGATTAAGAATGTGTTGTAGACTCTTGTGATTCGTGAACACCGTACACTTGGTTCCGTACAAATAGTATCTCTAGAGTTTCAGAGAAAACACCACTGCTCCAAGTTCCAAATCACGAGTCGTATAGTTCTTCTCATGAATTTTCAGTTGGTGTGATGCATAAGCAATCACCTTCTCTCTTTGCATCAACACAACGCCCAAACCTTTGATCGAAGCATCGCAGGTGACGATAAAATCTTTGCTTCCTTCAGGTAAAGCCAGAATTGGTGCACTACACAACTTCTGCTTCAACAATTGGAACGTTGTTTCTTGTTTGTCACCCCACTCAAACTTCACCTTCTTCTGAGTGAGCTTGGTCATTGGTTTGGCAATCTTTGAAAATCCTTTGATGAATCTTCGATAATACCCACCAAGACCTAAAAATTAACGAATCTTCGATAATACCCAGCAAGACCTAAAAATTGACGAATCTCCGTTGGTGACTTAGGAGATGCCCAATCTTTAATGGATTCGATCTTGGCAGGGTCCACGTGAATACCCTGGCTGTCAATCACGTGACCGAGGAACTGTACTTTAGGAATCCAAAATTCACACTTGGAAAATTTGGCATACAACTCCTCTTTCTTAAGCAACTCTAAGATTAACTTAAGGTGCTCTTCGTGTTCTTGCTTGTTCTTCGAATATATCAGAATATCATCAATAAAGACAATTACGAATTTATCCAAATATGGTTTGCACACCCGATTCATAAGGTCCATGAATACGGCAGGTGCGTTTGTCAAACCAAATGGCATAACTTGAAATTCATAATGGCCGTAACGGGTTCTAAAAGCGGTCTTCGGAATGTCTTCTTCTCGAACCCTCAGTTGGTGATAACCCGACCTTAGGTCGATCTTCGAGTAGACACTCGACCCTTGAAGCTGATCAAATAAATCATCAATTCTTGGGAGCGGATAACGGTTCTTCACCGTCAGTTTATTCAATTCTCGGTAATCAATGCACATTCGAAACGATCCGTCCTTCTTCTTGACAAACAAGACCGGAGCTCCCCAGGGTGAGGAACTAGGTCTTATAAAGCCTTTGTCAGATAGTTCTTTTAGTTGCTCCGACAACTCTTTCATTTCAGAAGGTGCCAATCGATAAGGCGCCCGAGCTACGGGTGCAGCACCAGGTATCAAATCGATTTGAAATTCCACTTGTCGAGTCGGAGGAAGACCCGACAAGTCCTCAGGGAATACATCAGGAAAATCTTGGACGATTGGTACGTCCTCAAGTCGCTTCTTCTCCGACTTGTCTTTCGTCTCCTTTGTATTAATGTTTGCCAAAAAGACTGGACATCCTTTTAGCATGTATTCTTGTGTTTTGGTGTACGAGATAATGTGCAGACGAGCCTCGTGTCCCCGGTTGCTTCCGTCACCGTGAACAATTAATGTTTCATTTCCCCAGGGGATATGAACGATCTTCTCGGCACTCGCAATGATTGCTTGGTACTTTACCAACTAATCCATACCAATTATAGCGACAAAACTACCAAGTTCTACGGGCATTAAGTCTATATTGAATTGGTGGTTCAGGATATTTAATGTACAACCCCTAAGGATAGTGTTCAACCCAATTATTCTCCCGTCGGCTAATTTAACATCATAATAGTGATCTAATGCAGTTGGTGGGATATCAATTTAGGAGCTAAATTCAGTGGATATAAAACTTCTATCGGCACTAGTATCAAATAAGATAGAATCATAGCGGTTGTTTAGAAGGAACGTACCCGTCACGACATTGGAGTCTGGGTTTGTCCCTGCATGCCCTATCGCATACACCTTGGCGGGAGCATTGCCACCTCTAACTTGGTTACCCCGGTTGTTGTTGTTCTTCAGCTTTGGACATTCCCTCTTGAAGTGTCCTTGGGCTCCACACTCAAAACAAGTAGGTCTCTGACCTGACCCGGTGCCCCTTTGATTGTTAGCATTGTTGGCATTTACCGTACTCCTACAGTCATGGGAAAAATGGCCAACTTTGTTGCATTTGTGGCATTTTGGAGCACATAGACCATCATGGTGATAATTGCATTTAGAACATAGGGGTTTAGATCCCCCGTATGGCTTCTTCTCACCAGTCCTTGCAGTGTAGGCCCGACCAGTGTTCTGCCTCTTGTTCTGTTATTGTTGGTTCTGAGTGTTCCTTGAGGTGTCCTCAAACTTCCTTTTACTCTCTGTCTGGTGGTCAGCAAAAGTGCAGATTCTCTTATCCATCACTTCGATTGCCATTTCAGTTGCCTCTTGCATTGTCTTAGGCTTGGATGCTACTACACTTCCGTGGATCATGTCGGGTAAGCCACCGACATATTTCTCAATCTTGTCAGATTCTCCAAGAAACATTCTACCACACAGCAGTGCCAGTTCTTGAAAACATTGGTTGTACCCTATCACATCGGTACCTTTCACTTTCAATTCCTACAGCTTGACTTCAAGTTTCTTAATCTTGGTCATTAGGCAGTACTTGTCAGTCATTTTCTTCTTCAGTTCAGTCCAGGTCATTGCATAAGCAATGTCATTACCAACAGTCCTAATGTGGGAGTTACACCACATTAGAGCATTTCCCAGAAGAGTACAAATAGGGAACTTGATTTGGTTTTCCACAGAACAATTGCTTATGCGGAACACATTTTCCATTTTCTCAATCCATTGAGTCAATTCTACAACTCCTTCTGTGCCTTTGAAATTTAGAGGTTGGCACTTCATGAAGTCTAGGTAAGTGCACTCACGAGTAGCTCACTCGTTTCTCCTAGCACATGTTCCTGAATTGTGGTTGTCGACGCCATTCGTGTTTGCATCACGTGCTGCCAAAATGGAGGTAACGCCTTGGTCAATCATTACCTAAAGTTGAGCATTAGTGACAGTGGTAGTGGTGGCGGCTGTTACGGCCGGTGTTGTTTCTGGGTTTAACCTCGTGGTCCTTCTCTTTGGTGCCATTTTCTTCAAATCATAAGAAAATATAATACCTGTTAGATTTCATAAAATCATAACCATGACATGACATATACCCAATAAGTAAAAGCAACAGAACAAGTTATCTTTAAAGCTCATAGCCTGCAAACAAAACCTTTACATGTTAAGATTTGATAAGGACTACTAACTATAAAACCCTAACTAAACATCAAATAAGTGATAATCAAATGTCTTCGTAATCACATCTTCAAATAATCTCTAAAAATACGAGCCATAAATCAATAAGAATAAACTATTTGAAAAATAGTTCTGTCCGAGATCCAAATCTATCCAAAAACCAAGTACTGTCTGATATCGGACAAGCCTAGCAGTACAAACTGCTTTGTCAGAAAACTCTGGCAGTATTAAAGTTCAAATGCAACAGTACTAACTCAATCCAGTTAGCAACACTTTATTTTGTTACTAACCCGTCGCCAATCTGTCACTAAATTGGTTCTCCTTCCTCCCATTCAATTAGTGACACATTTTTCTGTCACAAATATGTTGCTAATATGTCACAGTTCTAATTGCTCCTTCCTCCCAAAGCTATTAGCGACGCTTCATCTGTTGCAATTCTGTTACTAAATTGTTACTATTTCTTCATATATTGACAGTAGTAAACTTTTAAGGAGAGCAATAGTCATTAATGAGCAACACTAAACTCGAACATCACAAACTTTTGTTGGACAGTATTAATCTTGATCCTTGGCAACATTAAAAATCTGTTGGCAGCACTTACATCATATCAAAGTCAACAACAGTACCAAATTAATTCATATCCACGATCTGCTGCAGTTTACTAAACACGTCCAACTTATAATGCCAACACTTGAACACCTTTGCCACATTTTCTTTAAAGCCCATGCTTTACCTGCTCTTCTAGCCCGAATAGTAACAAAAACGTGTAGCACCAATATACTTAAACAGTTCAAAGTACACGAACAGTATAAAGTAGAATGTAAATTAGCAGCATTAAGTTTGTCAAACAATACAAACTTACATCGTTGTCAGTATAAACCAACATCACATGGCCCGAACAGTAATGAACATGAACATCATTAAATCAACGCGAACAATACTTATTCCTACATTGCCTTCTCACGCATGTGCATTCATTCCTTTTATCATGTTTCATTAAGTCAATACAACCAATCGTAAATTAGGGTTTCTTCTCTTCACTCATTTACGTTTATCACCATACAAAACCCTCTATTAACTCTCCCATTCTTTGCTGCTGTTGTTGTTGTTATTAAACACCTTTGAGATTTATTTAAAACAACAACATCACGTTTCTTCATTGTATGATCTACATCTTTATTACAACGTGTAAAAGAACAAAACTTTCAAGCAAAGATTACACGCCAAGCTGCTATCATTCTTTATTCCTACTAGGGTTCATCATTAATCCAAAGATTAACTCACCAAAGCCAGTAGGAACATCATAGAATACCATTCCTGTTTTTATTGAATTAGGGTTTGTAAAAACCCTAATTGTCATTAGATCGAGCAACCACCAAAAACAGAAAATTTTACATCTTTTCTTCAAGAACACGATACCAGAAACACCTTGTAATCCTAGATCGAGAGCCACAAGGCTCTGATACCAATTGATAAGATCGTTTATAGCTCAAGATTGATTAGATCTTATATATCTAGGATGAACAATAACAATGATTGATAACACGCAGCGGAATAATAAAAAACACAATCAAAGTTATCACAAGGTTTTCTTTATTGAACGTTTCCCTATTACCCCAACTATAATTTGGGCCTACACTAACTAATTATGGTGTACTATTCGACTCTCATCAGTCGACTTGCTATCTAACTATCTAGACTATCATTTGGAGTGCTCTAGTTTTCTATGGATGGATGCATTTTTCTAAATGCCTGGACCTCCTATTATAGCATAAGGAGTCCTAGGCTTACAAGGAAACTAATTAATATATTAATGAGAGAATCAATTAATTATCTTCTCATTAATATTCATTCTTATCTTATTTTGACCAAATCTTTATTTTCATCTACATCTTGTAGAACCTCATGATGACAATTTTGGTCCTTCTTGTTTCCATCTTGTTTCATTCTTTTATT